>JAKSZP010009360.1:0-160275 GCA_022478985.1 Massospora cicadina | reverse complement strand
CCAGTCATGCACTTTTAGATAGGAACTAAAGTTTTAGATATATTAGAACTTAAACTAAAGTATAAATCATTATTAGTAACCCAATTAAGTACAAAGAATGTGGTAAAATCTCAAACTAAGGCCTTAACCTCTCAAAAAACCGAGATATATCTTTCTTACAACATGCGTAAGCTCTGGAATGAAAGTATGTACCAGCCTAACTATGAATATTTCTAATTTTGATTGATATGCGCTCTGTATCAAATAATAACTAGTTTAATTTTAAAAAAATCTTATAAAATTATAGCAGGTTAAGTTAAATAAGAATAGTTCGGTGAGCTACCAAAGGCTAGTAACCTTGTAGCCCTGAAGGACAAATTTATTAATACTCATGTCTGCTAATTTTAACAGTTGCGCCCTGCCAGGTGCTTATGAGGCTACCTAGTGAAGATAAATTTTCACAAAGATAAATAATTCCTGCGATGGCTCACCTCAGGTTTGTAAAAACGTAGATGTGGTCAATGACCACTCCAACAAGCATTATATCTATTCACTTTTTTAGCACTAGGTGGTCCCAACCTACAGGGGGGATACGCCAATCTTTATTTAATCACGCCTGAGCCCTTAAGAGCTTGAGGCGAAGGCAGGGGTAAGTGAAGGTGTCAATAATGGGTTGGGGAAAGCTTTGCCAAAGTAAGGTGTCTGCTCAAACTGACCTATTGGCCCACGGCGACATGGTAAACACTCTCATAGTCATCATAAAATGAACCTGAAAGTGGTTGATCATATGGGGCAGCATCCACAGAGTGGAGTCAAAAGTGGTGCGAAGATATGGATTATGAATAGTCCATATAACTAATCCAAATGCCAGGACCCTCAATGATTGGACCAATTGGGGAGTGTGAGTTTGAACATGAAGTCATTAACCGGGTGCGCTACTCAGGGCTCTGCTTTCAGGAGTTTTCAAGCCTTTCTCCATAAAGGGGCTATGAGGGGGCATGTAGAGAAGCGGCGGAGATGGGTGTCTGTCAGCTCTGCACATCGTGGGCAACTCTTTTTCTGGAAGGTGGTACCAGTTCAATCCCCTGTCCTGTATGAGTAGTGTAGAACATGCACAGCTTATTTAACATTTTAGCTTAGTAAACAGGATGGATAGATTCCTTCCAGAGAGCCTTGAGACCACATCTCACAGAGGAGGTAAAAGTTTAAGGAGACGAGGCTGCATTGGGGGTCTGTCCTAAGGGTGGAGGCGGGAGATAACAATCCTCACATTGTGGACCAGGATCTGATGCTGGGGGCTGATCCCAGGGCCACTACTTTTATAAGTGAGGCGTGGTACACCCGTACTCCTGCCCTCTTAAGTGCAAGGAGAGCTTGACTCCAATAAAAAACTTCATGAAGGTTTGAGACAGTGGCCTGGATGGTTTGTTAGCCATTCCCCAACAGCTGTTGGCCCGTGAGAGCCTTAGTGAGGCCGCTAAGCCCTGTCATGAGGCTGGACCCCACTGGGGCATTGGAGCCATATCCTAGCATTTGATGGTCTTAAGAAACCCCATAAGTATTGAAGTGGAATGGGAACTAACATCTAAAGGACCTAAGCTTCTTTAACTGTGGGGCCAATATATTGTATCAGAGCAGTGGGTGGGTGGTTAAATCACTTTTCCAGCAGCATAGTATCACATGCAACCTCAAATAGAAACTGTCCGCAATGGGGCAGACATGAGCGAGGAACCATACCTTTGATAGCAGAAAAACATTTACCATCAGGACGAGCCGCTGGGGGTGATACAATGGCGGTTCAGCTTGCTACACGAGAGTTTATTGCATCCAGCAAGCGGTCCTCGTTATCCTTGATTGAAACCCCAGTGGTGTGGTGAGGACACCTAGGTGTCTAAAGGTTTCTCAAGTAGGGTCCAGACCAATAGCGGATGAAATGATGGGGTATCAACTTGCACTATAATGGTTTTAGAAGTCTTAACTTTTTCATTGGAGGCTTTGAGGTAGCAATCCAGGGCCTTCATGACCAGGGCTAGGTCCTTTTTACATCCAACTGCCACTGCTGTGTCATCAGCGAAGGCTATGGCGCGGGTGAGGGGTTACCCAGAAACCTGAAAACCTACCAGTCGTTCCTGGAGTAGGGCCAGAATTGTATCCAAAGCTATGTTGTTCAAGATTGGGCTCAGTGGATCCCATAGACGGAGACCCTGTTCAACCATCACTGCTGCTGTAAAGCCCATATGGGGAAAATAACTTAGCGTGAAGCTGGGCGTAAAGCGCTGATAGCCATGTCCCAGCTTGTGGTGGGATGTGGAGTCTGGATAGGGAGGCGTCAAGATACTTCCAATTCATCAAAATCATATGCTTTTTTTATATCCAGAAGCGCCACAAAACCATGCATTAAAATGAGCTATCTGACAGGGTTGGCAGAAGCTCATTGTAATTATTTTAAAGTGATACTCCTGGGATAAAGCCCTGATGAGCTGTGTTGAGGCGTGGTGCTGCCCACTTAGTCATGCTGTTTGCTAGAAGTTTAGTAAATAGCTTCTGGTCTGTGTTCTAGTGATATTGGTCGCCAGTTTTTCAGGTCCTCCCGGCTTGATTTTTTATGGATAAGGTTCTTAATTCATCTTCTAGAGCCAGTAAGCACTCCCCCTTCTGAAAAAGAGGGTCAGGAAGAAGGTCTAGGGGGCCTTTGTAACTTTGACGGGATCCACTAGATACTCTTAAAAGTGAGATACCATCTGGGCCTGGGGCCTTCAGGCGAGGGCTGTGGAGTAGAATATCCATTACTTCTTTCTGCATGATTAGTGCAAGAAGTTCAGCATCTGCTGAGAAATTAACCAGTGGTTCTGGAGCCCCTCTAATGAATTCACGACCTTCCGCTGGGTTCTCTCAGGAAGCCTTAAAGAGGGTTGATATTAACATGAATCCCACTTGGATTTCCTCCTTGTTTTTGGTGATGGTTTTTCCCACCTGAAGGGTTGCCATCTCCTGATTCTTTAGGCGAGATTTTTGTTTCTGGTAAATGAAATAGATGGGACGTTACCACTGGATGTAGTAACGTGATGATGTGAAGTTCTCTGCCCAATCCTCTTGTTCAGTAAGTTTCCGCTGATACATCTCTTGGGACACATACCAAGCCTCCAACCATTGAGTGGAAGGCGCCACTAGCAATATCTTTCAAGATGATGTATTCTAGCTTCAGCATGTCTGACTTAGCCTGAGCTGCCATCCTTCAAGACTTATCACAGTTGTATTCTACCTTTCAAATCCTCGATTTTTTATCTGCCCATTTTTTCTGCATAGTTTTTAAATAAAGAGAGCCCAGGTTTTCTTGCTCACAAATGGCCACATTTATCTTCTCCTTTGCAAACTGGTTGTTCATGAGCCCTGGAGCAATCCTTGGCCTAATCCTCCTTGATGGACTGGGGATTGTTGTCAGGATCACTGTGAGGGAACTGTGGTCGCTTATAGTGGTATCCCGGGTTATGGGAGAGAGAACTTGACTCACTATCAAGTTGCCCACTAGGGCCATATCATTTCTTGAAGCTGATTTGAATTCTCGACATGCACCTTGAATCTGAGACATAAACACAAGGCCAGACACTGATGGGGAAGGGCATCTGTAAATCCGCTTGACCTGAGGAAACACTGAAGCTGGGAAGTACATCTTCTGTCTTGTGTTGCTTGAGGAAATGTCTGCCCCACCTGGCTTAATATTTTGTTGAAATCATCCATAAACACTGTGTTGCATGGAAGTTTTTAAGTAGATCAAGTTCCTCCAAAACAGTTCCTGCTCCAAGCCTACATTTGGCAGGTATATGTCGCGGAATAGAAAGAAAACTCAGGGGTAGATAATTTACCCAAGATAAGGCGATCATCAAGGTATTTTGAACATTAATGGGTTTTCACCTGGGGGTCTAGGTTAATAAGGCCTACATAGTTTGTCTAACAAAAGTTACCTCCAAATTTGTCATTCCATGCTTCTGATTCAGAGGGGGGAGACACTGAGCTCTTGGATGACTGTGTATCCATGCAAGTCGACCTGAAGTTGTGGAGAAGGCGGACTCTCCACTTGTAATCCCCCAGACCATTAAAGTTAATGGACGAGGGTCAGGGTACCCCTTTGGGGCCTCATAGCTGACCCCCTCCATATCCCGGGGTATTACCAGGGCTTAAACCTGCATCATAAGTCTGCTCATTTTAAGTCCTTGAGCCTGACTTTTAGCAGCAATATGAGCCGATTGACATGGAGGAGGGGGTTATTATGGGCTGAAGGGCTTGAGGAGCTTATAAGCCATCCCAGGATACTATCTCCACTGCTCTGCTTGGGAGTATCCTGAGGGCGCTTCATGGACTCCTCCATTTGGGAATACTCTGAAGTATCAGAGTCCATGTTCACCTCCTTCATTACAAAAAATCTAGTCTGAGTTGCAATCCCTTTAGACGGTGAGGGCTTGATGACTTTGAGCCTTCACCTCTACTTGGGGTACTCCATACCTGTTCCCCTCTCTTTGTCTTGTGGTACCAAATTAGTTTAAAGTGATGCCCCTGGACTAGTTTCCCCCGGGTTTGCTTCATGTTAAGCAGATTTGCGCTTATATTGTGCTGGTTTAGGGTTTGGAAACTTATAAGGGGTCCAAACTGGCAGGAGGTTTTCAGCACTAAGGGAATAAAACTGTGTTACTGGCTGTTCCTGCTCAACTGCCACCCGAAGGGCAACAGGGTTTATATCCTGTACAGGCACCCAATGGGTAGATTGTGGGGTTGACGTGACTGCTGTGTGGTAGCGTTTCTTACCTGTTAAAGAAACATGGCTGCTAAATGAGTGAGCTTGTTTATGAGCAGTGCAACTATTATACAGATGGCCCAAAGAATCACATTATGAGAAGCGTGGTCATATCAGGTCAGTATCAACAAAGAAGATTTATGAACATGATCTAATGACTGCCACTCGTAGAATAGCCTTCATGTTATGGGCTACCATAGGGTTGGGGATAAATGATGCTCTAGCAATACAAGTCCATTGGGTTAAGCATATTAGGCTGGTGCACAAAGGTCAACTGTTAGAATAAACCCAAATTCCAACAAACCCCGATGTTGGGAAATCTTTAGGAATTCTGGCCCAATGTAGTTGGGAGATTAAAGAAAGCTACATACAAAAAATTTCATAAATTAAGATCATATTCTAGATACATGGAGAGATCTATGTGAAATCTCTTAAATAATAGAAGCATCCCTGTATGCATCTGCTGCAGTTATAAACCCTACATCAATATAGTGGCTTTCCAATACTTCATGAGTTGTAGTATCAACTGAAAAGACTCTTGCTATTGCTTCAAAACAGTTAAAATCTCTTGTATAAAACTCGACTGGGTTATGCCCATAGTAGACTAACTACATGAGACAGAGTGGAACTAGGGAGTGTACGTTGTGAGAGAGTTTCTGCTCATCTTTATCTAACTCCAGCCACAAATTAGATTCACAAGGGTCAACTTCTAGATTGTGCAGGTATTAGCTTCTTCTGACATGCACCCGATGCATCCTTAACTCGCTTATTTTTGTTTATGTTTCAATTTCAATTTCAATTTGATTTGGCTAATTCCCTATGGGGCTTGACCCCAGATAGAGGCACTGACTTCCTTTAGGTTTACGTGCTGGCACCTGCTGGGCCTTCCCAGTTGGTACTTGATTTTTTCCAGGTTGGATTGCCTTACCTGCCTTGGTTTTACTTTCTGCCAATCAATTTGTGGATTCAGGTTCATCCTCACACCAATCTATCCCTCCAGCCTTCATCTGACCATTAGCTGAAGTTGTCTGGGATTTTTCCGTGGTCTGATTGGCTATATGGCTAGTTTCAATTGAAATTTTATTTTTGATTTTGCTTTTGATGAAAATTACCATGAAATTATCCGTTAATCAATGCTGATTCAGTTCAGTCGTGTTGGTTGCCTTCCAAAACATGATTATGATGGCTGATTCACTCTTTATTTTAGTTTCAGTTAACCATTTTGGTTTATTTTTGAAGTAGAAAAAAGATTGGCCAACCTTCTCAACAAATATTGACAATTTATAATGGGTGCCCAGTCTGATTTCCAAAGGAGAGGCGGTTGGCAAAGCCATCCTAACCCCCTGCACAGTATTGGGAGCTGCAATACTCCCTGCTACTATAGTTAATTCATTATATGTGCTTCAAGATAAGGCGTACTAATTATTTAACTCTCAGTCAACTAAGAGTTGACTGAGGTATGCTTTAAAGTGGTGGTTATCTTTTGTGATTCCATCATTATTTAGTAATTTGATCCGCATCCGCTTTTGCAGCAGCAGTTTGATAGCGGGTTGTGAAGGTTGATGCACAAGTCAGAAACCTAGGGTTTTGTGATTTGGGATTATTTTAGTAGAATTGATTCATTGGAGGAGCGTTCAGTGAATTTTACCACCATTATTTCTTAGAATCAATAAGTTGAGTTTCTGGGTGATTGAAATATTTTGAAAATCGAAATTTAGCGGTGAAAGAAAGATGACTAGCATTAAATTTATTTTTACTTCTGAATTACAATAAAAGCATCTATAACTTTTACCTTTAGGGCTCTGAATACTCAACATACTAAATATAACTAAAGTTGCCAAAAAATAAAAGTTTTTATTTTTTATATTATGGCTTATGGATGAATAGTGTTAGAATTTTACACCAGATTAAGTTCTTTATAAACATTCTATAGTTGATTAGACTTAGTTAGGTACCCTTGCCTACTAATTTACTTAACCTAAACTTTCTTTAACTTTTGGTTATTTCATTCTATATTCAGTTCTTCATTTGATCAAAATTTAGCTCTTTAGATATCTAGCGTTTTACAAAGCATTGGGCGTGATTGCTGTTAGCTTTTTAGTATTACAATTTACTGCAATTGATGACGAGTATAAATTGTAGTGTTAAAGTTAAATTCTAAAAGGATTAAGTTATATTTGATGCTAAGGATGATCAACTATTGCTTGCTGGAGGTTAATGCCAAGGAATTTTACAAGGGTGATATTTTGAGCTTTTAATCAAAGGTTAGAATGTTATTTAGTAGGCGTTGTAGAACATCTCATTTGACATCTTAATATAAATCTTGAATTCCCAAAAAAGATATTTTCATTAACCTGTCTTATTGCTTTAAGTTGATTTTATCCTTGGCATTTAAAAGGGTAGAATTAAAGGTCCGCAAGAAAATTCCAGGTGAATGCTTATAAGAAGTGGTCAGCGCCACCACTCCCATACCTGCTGCTACTATGAACCCCCACGCAAACTTACCAACTGAGTAGCTGCCAACAAGGGGCTGAGGACTGAAGGTTAACAAACAATAGACTGGGGTAGATGTAGACAAGTGGCTCCCCCACTGGGTAAGGTTGTAGTGAATTACTACCAATGTCGTTAATTGTCTAAAGTGAAGTTATTGGTATATGGTTGGGGAGTTGATGCTGCAAACCAGTAGTGAAAGATAGCTTATGAATGTTTAAGAGCAAGGGTCAATAGTCCACATACTATTGGCCTGGCATATTTGAAATGCACCTAATAATTTTTGTTGTAAAATTTATAACAATAATTGCAACCACTCATCTTTTATCACTCAAAATGCATGTATTCATACATAAAGTATTTTTCTAAACCAAAATGGAAACGCCCAAACATATCTTTGTCTCTGATAGTTTGTGCATCCTGCTATCTATCATCAGATACTAATAGTTGAGACTGCTCATACAAATTTTTAAAACTAAGTGACTTAAAATGTAGCTCTGTTCAGCCTTATGAAGTTTAATGAAATTGCCTCCAATTTTAGTTGTTATAATTAGCATGATATTATTCACAATTGGAGAGTATTAGTTTAATCTAAAGGCCATTTTGTATTAATTAACATGTAGTTAGTGTATCTGTCTGCCTTTCTTTCTCAAAACAATCACTTTAGTTACTACAATTCAATTCGAACAGCAAATTTGGATAATCACACACAGGAAAGATGGGCGACTCTATCAATAAAAATAATACAACATGGGCAAGCGTCGCGGTGAGCGGTGCACTTAACTGTGCAACTAAGGGAAAGAAACGCCTTGGAGGGGGACCAGGAACCCAATCTGAAAAGAAATCGCAAACTCAGACTTCATCTGGGTTTATAGTATTCACTGTAAAGCACGCGCAATATATGTACATTCAGTTTAACCAACCCTTATCAAAGGTGGAACATGGGATCAGACTCTTCCCTGGGGATGAGTCACCGACCCTGTGGGAGAAAACATGTAAGGCACAGCCCTCACTTTTCCCTCACGCGGTGTATGTAGCCACCAACAACATGGGCTGTGGCTGGATCAATATTGGTTTTGAAACAGCTGATGAAGCTGATGCCGCAGCAAAAGTCTGTGTGGAAATTGCCCTCCCCAAGGGCAAAAAAATTGTGCACACCGCGCACACCAGATGGAACAAAGCAAAAACTTTGTTCATATCTTTTGAAACGCTACTCATCAACCTTCCTCATAAGGTAATTGAGGAGGAGCTCCGCAAAAGACTTGTGGCCTACGGAGAAATTCAGCAACTCAAATTACAGCAATTTCGCCTGATGCCCAACCTGTGCATGGGCAAAGCTATCACTGTAATCAATCCCTTCCCAGAAGTGGAAGAGGACTTATCCAGAATTCCCTGCACAGCAGAATTTCACTTTGAAGATGGGGGCCAGTCAGCCGCGTTCCAAGTTACACTGGAGCGCGCACCACCCATTTGCAACCGCTGTGGCTCACTGGGCCACAAGGAACACAAATGCCCTGTGAAAGAGGGCTTAATGGAAAATGACTATTGTGAGGAAGCAATGGACGAAGATTTTTGAAAACTTTGACAAAATGACTGATGGTCACCACCCATTCCGCTGGGGTGAAAATGGACTATACTCCATCTTGGACCCAGTTACAAGCAAACAACGTAAAGTGGCACAAAAAGCCTGCAAGCGAGAAGCGGACAAAGTGGCGGCACACGCGGAGTCTGCCATTAACCCCAGACAAATTTGGGAGGATATTTCAGATATTCACTGAACTGACCAATCAGAACAATATGCCCAGGTCGAAAATTTTCACAGTAACCTGACTGAGTCACAAAGCGACATCAGTCATGCACATATTGAGGAGCAATGCAAACGCAATTTGGGTGAAAATGCGGTGCACAATTCACCAAAGTTGAACCTCAAAAATACAAAATCCAATCAACAATCTGCATCAAATCAACATGAGACCTGTGCAGGAAAAGTTGACGCAAATGCAAAAACTGCAATTCCATTAAATCATTGGGTCAGATCAAGGGAACCAGCAATGGCAGTGAAAGAATTGGAGTACAGATGTGGAGCATGGCCAAAATGAGCCGTGGTGGGATAGGGACAGAGGGCCCTCCCAACTGCTCCTGAGGCGCTGCGGTCACCTCAGTGTCAATAGGGATACTAAACATCGCGGAAGCCAGGGATCATATGTCCCAAGCCAAAAAGCTGGCATTCCTGTGAAAACCCCTTGTAGACATCTTGGCCATCCAAGAAACCCACTGTCTACAAGGGGAAGAAGAATCCTGGTCAACCAGGGTCGCACCATCACAATCAGTATGGACGTCTCACTGTGTGGTGATCGTCCAAAACAACAAAAAATTTAAAATTACAAATTTGTCATCACACTTTCATGGTCGAGTCTAGTTAGCTACAATCACGTACCAAGATGAAATAATTTTGATAGCATGTATATATGCACTATGCACTGCAACCAAGAGAAAACAATTTTTTGAAAACATTCCTACTCTTACCCTCCCACCAGATACCATTATATTAGGCGATTTCAACTGCTGGGATAATTACAATACAGATCGATGGCCTAATCCCAGGGGATACCCACCTGAACACATTGAATTCCGCACAATGAAGGCATCTCTTGGCTTACAGGATGCTCTTCCCCCCAATTCACCACTCCTTCCCCATATGATGTGGCCCAACATATGTGAGGGTTTGCTCATATTGATGAGTCGCATTGACCAAATCCTCATCCCGCAATCCCACCGCTCAAAAATCTATAAAATTACAACAAAAATGATCAATTTTCTGACCACTGATTAGTTATGGTGCATTTAACGCCAACCCAATCCCACACACAGGTGTCGCCTTGGAGAAAACTTCACCTGGAAAATATAAAATTGCCTGAGATATCTGACTGAGTTGAAAACAAGGCTACAAACCCATAATTCACAACCCCAGTCACTTCAGATCCCATCAGAACATGAGAAAATTTCAAAAAGGAATTAATCAACAAACCCCGACATATTGCATAATGTAAGTACACTGAAGACATGGCCACAATCAAGCGTACCTTGGCAAAACTAGACCACCTGGAAATAAATACTCTGAGATTTGGCTATAGTCCTAACTGGGGATGCAAATGGGCAGAAATTTCTGCCTGACTTAACAACCTCATCTATAAACACCAACACAGAATCAAAGTATCAAACAAAGGTAAGTTTATAAAGAAAGGCAAAACCTGTTTGACATACTTTTTCTGCCAATTCCACTCTCGTGGAAACCAGCCCATGTGCACACAGGTTCACAAGACCAATGGCGCCATGGTAACTGACCCTGAGGAGATCAAGGCGGAAGTACACCGCTATTACACCGAATTATATTGTGAAACGCCAACAGATTCACAAAAAATAAAAGAATTTATACAAACTGCTGAGATACAAAGTACACCACCGAATTACAATATACTACCCCTTATTACATGGGAGGAGCTTTGGGAGACAATTCGCGGTGCACCACGTAGGAAATGCCCAGGGCCTGATGGGATACCCTATGAATTTTACAAAAAATATTTTCAACAAATTGCCCCCCTCCTATTGGCGTCTATGAACCAGAGCTTATTGGAAACACGCCTATCACCAGAAGGCCATGAATCCTACTATACACCTTGTATAAAAAGGGTGCCAAGTTGGACCTGGCCAACTGGCGCCCAATTGCACTCTCCAACACTGACACAAATTTTCTAACAAAAATTTTAGCAGTAAGATTAGGCGCAATTGCATCTGACGTCCTATCACCTAACCAGTTTGGGTTATACCAGGGCGTTCAATCTAGAACAACATACACCCTGTTGCAAACATTTGCCAATCCAAAGCAACTGGTGCCCTGGTCTTCTTGGATCAGGAAAAGGCGCATGACCGTGTTAGCTGGCCATACCTAAAAGAATGTCTACATGCCTTCAAATTACACCAAGATTCATAAAATGGGCGATGCTCCTAACAGAATCTGCAACCATGGCTGTATGCGGCCCTGGATTCCTAACAAACAAGATTAAACCACACAGAGGGATCAAACAAGCGGATCTCCTCAGCCCACTGCTATAAAATTTCAGATTTGACCCACTCCTCCGAGTAACTACTCACGTCTCATGGGGATAACCGCACAAGGACAACCAACAGTTAAGATACTGGCCTTTGCGGATGACTGTGTAGCAGGTATAGCAAACAATGAAGATGCTCGACAGCTGGAATGCACTCTAGAGGAATACTCCAAGGTGAGCAATGCATCGCTCAACGAAAGGAAGACAGAAATCATCCCCTTAGGCAAATACACAAACAATTGGGCCACAACATCAGAGCCTCATACCAACACACGAAGAAAAGCCCAATCATTTTACCCTTTGCAACACCTCCCACCACTCCTGTCTGACACCTTAGAATCTGGCTAGAATCAGGGGGATATGCTAATGAGATAATGGAAAGAAACCTGTTACAACGGGTATCCAAACGCGTCGCCTCCCTCAAGGGAAGAACCTCGGGACTAACAGGACGAGTTACAGTTGCTAACTCGCTCATCCTCCCAATACTGTGGTACCAGGCCCAAGCGATAGCCTTCTCACCTACCTTTATAACCTTAATCCGCGCGCTTATCTAGAGCTGGCTGTGGCCTGGCTCTCACCCTCCTATACGGATGGAAACACTATTTGGCCCACGCTCAAGCGGAGGCATGGGACTAATAGATTTGGAAGCCACGCCAATCACATCCTAGGTACCTGGATAAAGGAAATCCTTGTTCCAGACCTCCCGCAACAACATTGGTCCAGAGCAGCAAGGACTAACTTTGCACAGGCGCTCAAATTAACCAACCCACATAGTCCACCCAGACTACTTTCATACCTTTCCAAGCACCCTACTGCAATGGGTCCACATGGAACCTCTCCTCATTTCAAAAATATCCTCTGAACTATCCGCCATATGTGATGGACCATAGAGAACACGGGTACTATACAGGGAAGGGGACGACCCAGCCCCCAATTCAAATTAAGAAACCCAGAAAACCACCCCCAGAGGGATATACTCGCAATAACCCCAAGCATAGCTAGGATAGAATATCTAGATATGTTGGACATTCCCTATGATTTAACCACACAGAAGGCAATGTGTAAAATGACTCACCACCCACTCCTACAGCTAAGGATAAGAGCAAACGCCTGGCGCTGTCTGAGAAGGACCTATAGGATGGCGGACCGTTCTAACTCACTCCACAAAACATGTGCAGTATGTGGAGGGGAGGGATCCCTACATCTCCGCCTAGAAACATGCCCGCAACCAAAGCTATATGGCAGGAAGTCGCACGCCTGCTTAAGATCCTAAACGAACAAGAATTCTCAATATCAAAGAGCATCTATGCGCTCCAGATCGAGTCACTGATCCCATTTACCTCCGTTCCCTAATAATACCCATTGCAATGTGGACAATCCACACAATTGCATTAGATGCGTTCAAGGGCACGGTCCCAACCATTCTTGGGGTTATTAACAGAATCCGTGTCCACTTAACGGAGCACTTCCAAATATGGCTCTATGGATATATGAGACCAAGGCAAAAAGCGCTCATAGAATCATGGTTCCCACTCTGGTTCCTCCACACAGACCCTTTCCTTAACACCTGTTCCATAGCATGGGAAACCCCCTCAGAGTAGTGCACTAACCCACTATACCTGGCAGTCCCGCTGGCAATAGGGGTAACTTGAGTACCTTGGGGTGCTAAATTTTATTTTGTCAATTCTTTACTTAGTTTTATGTATATTTGGTAATATCCATCCCCTGGTTGGCTTACCTCGGTTAAATAAAACTTGTAGTTAGTGTATAATTTGTGGCTTATGGTCTAAAAAGATTGTTGATAGTCTTTGCATCCACCAACAATTGGAACAAGTAGTGATTATATTGACTTCTCAATTTATTGAAGACAGAAATATACAATTCAAGAATATTGAATTTCATCATTTGGATTAAGCAACTTAATAACAATATATATACCCTAATATATATAAATACTTTATTAATAAGGACACTTCGACCTGAGGCCCTATAGGACCCTCATGGTCTAGTGAATCTATTGGACACCTGAGCCCCCTGGCCCTCATAGTTTCCCCTAACTACTTATAACACCATGGTAATAGTGGTAAATCACATTAAGTAGACTTTATCAGGTTTATAATAATTTAATGAGGGCTTTGGCTAGTGGAGGTTGTATAAATTTTAAGGAGACAAAATTGATCCCAAAATTAACTTTGAAAAGTTTTTTTGAAGGAATTCTCATGTCTGATAATTATATGCCGAGACAGAGACTTACAAAGAAGTCCGTCACTATGCTTTAAATGACTGTAGGACCTTCTCTCAGCTGCTAAGTTGGTCAGGGCCATGTACCCTTTTAGGTCAATAAAGAGTTCAGACCACAAGGCCTAATCCCTAACCTTATCTCAAGCAAGGGTATACCCTGAACGAGAGATAGGTGGCTGCTGCACCACCCTGTTTGCTACAAGTCTTTCTCTCATATAAAATTATTCGAGGTGGGTCAACCTTGGGACAAATATACCACACCGAGAATGTTTTCCAGCCAGTACAGGTTTCAAACTCAAAACCTGCACTAGGGGTGGAAGCAGTTTTACCTGCTCAGCTAACCAACCTTTCTTTCTCTCATCTATATCTCAGTCATACTATCTAAGTATCAAAATCTACAGAATTTTAAAAGAAATCAGGAAAACTTTTGAAGTCCTTTGAAAATTAAGAAACCCACACAATCACCATTCCCTTTCCCCAATAGGTAGTTCACCCAAAAGTCAACCTGAATAGTAAAAACTTACCTGACAAGCCAGATACGGCCAAAAGATAAAAGAAAAGGTCAAATCAGGGTTTGAACCCATCACCATTACCAAAATGCCAAATTAATTCTGAAATCTGGAGTTTACAGAATAGACCCAAGGATAGTGTGGGAGTTCCAGTCAATATGTTACTATGAGGATTCAGTAGATGAATGATTCTCAATATTACTGGTGTTTAAAACCCCTATAATCATAATATAAGATTAGTAACCAATCACTATCACCAATCTTGGGCGTAGTAGCTTCTCACCCCCATCAGAACCAAAGCATAACACCATTCTAATGGTAGGGTGTTGGGCTATTTGTCTTATTTTATCATAGTAAATTTTATATCTTGTTTTCTTTGGGTTTATATCTATATATAAAATATACAGTAGTAGTTTGGGAAGGATAAATATTATAAGTATTTTACAACCTAATGAGTGCAACCACTTGCATAATGTTTAAGTCTCCACTATTCATTTTTTCCAACGCATGAATCCTACCCTTCCCTCCTCACCTCACTTATATCAACTCCTCAGGGTTAGTGTCGCCTGGCAATCTAAAGTTGATGTTGGAAATGTCTAAACATCTACAACAACAGCCTAAGATTTACAAGGATCATTCTTTGCCTAACAAAACAACTCAAGATAAATTAATAAAGTGTGAGCTAAAGAAAAGAATAGCGCCAGGATCATCAGGAAAATTTCTGTTTCTCTCATATAACTATTTACCCCCTCCCCTAGAGCTGGATAATATATTATAGTTCATATGGAAAATTCAAGTTCTAAGAGTTTAGTCCAAGGTGAGTACATCTCCCAAGCACCTTTTTAATGGTTGCACTACCTATAAATCCCTCAGATCATGCAATCTATGCTTATTTCATCTTTCTGGTTCACCAAGTAGAAGAGAAACGACAAATCAACCCATTGTATGAGGAACTCTTTAGTGTCCAGCCTTTAACAGACCCTGTGGACCCAAATTACGTCCCTTTTCATATGGTAGGGCAATGGCTATACCCACTCAGTTTAGAGCAGGTAAACCAAGACGCAGAAGTGTTCTGGGGCCAAGAAGTCTTATCCATCTCTTAATCCCCTTAAAACATGAATTGATTTATCATGCTTAAGTCTTTTTCTCTCTGAATATAAGGTTAGGACAGCGCTCTGTCAGTCACTGCGCTTGTGGACACTGGTCACTGGGAATAGCATTGATTTGTAATTTGTCAGTCATTGATCTTGAAGTTACACCACATGTCCCTGTTATGGGAACATCTAGTATCCCTATGATCACACTTTCTTTGTGCAAACCTCTGAAGTTATTGCCCATGAGTATGAATTTGTAGCAAACTTTACAGCCATCCAGAATTACTATATCCTGTGCTTTAAAGCGGTGGTATTGTGGTGCCTCCAGTCAGTGGTTAATGACTTGGGGCAGATTTAGCTGGACTTTATTTATACCTTTCTTTTATATGGTATTACCTCCCTCCCACAATGGCACCTATAATATTCTGTGATTATATTGAAAATAAACCCTTTGACAACCTAAAGATTGGGCCAATTTTCCCACATAATGCTTGAACTAATAATCTAATTAAGACCTAGTAAAATAAAATGGCTCAGGCCAATTATTGCTACGTGGATTTAATTATATCACTAAAGCTTGTGCCAAATATCCCCGCACATTTAGGTTAACCTTCTCTGCAACTACTCGGCAGGTTGATCAACTCAACGTCAATTTAAATAATTATTCTATCATTATCTTAGGCCAAATACATTCGCACAGTTGGGCCATTTATCTCTGACCCAATCCTCAGCAACTAATACTAATTAATTGGGATAAATTTTAAAAAATGGTATACAAAATGTTTCAGGGATGAACTGAAGTTACGTTTAAAAGTCTTATGGACAATCAAATGAATAACCAACTTAATCAATTTTCTGCCCTAGGGCGAAATTCATATGTTGATCTGCATAATCAGCATGATAGCACTTGCACATGGACTGCTGGAAAGGGAGTACCTAGTGCTATCAAGGGAGAGGTCTGCCAACGTCCTGATTAGGGGTACGTCATCTATTTCAATGGAGACAAGTTTTTCACAGAAAGGTGTATTTCATCAGCAGTTAGACAAAACTCAAATCAAAAATACCTTAGGACAATTTTACATGAATATATTACAATTTTTGTACGTGAAATCCTCCCAATTTTGAGAGTATTTTGCAACCAATAACCTAAGAAGAGGTTTCAGTTCTATCAGTTCAAGGGCCAAACTGAGTTGGCAAAATTTCTGTTAAAATTTTGTACTCTGATGTGGCCAGCGATGCCCTAGAGTTATAAATACTAGCGCCTGTCCTAATAAATTATTATCAAATAATCTAGTCTAATAAAAGTCTATTTTACTATATCTTTGTTTTATTTTTATCTTAAGTCGCTTTTGGAGAGTGTTGACAATCTGGGATCTCAGGATCCACAGCTTTAACTTTGCTGCCTCAGATGAAGTTCCCGATTACAAAGGGAAAATTGAACCCAAAGTTGGACAGAAAAGGTGGAGCAGAGTTTATATGCATAGTGCATTTCCAAATGGTTATTAAACTGTAAGCAACTGGCTAAAATTGAGGATCCACCGGCTGAACTTCAGCTCAATTTACCATGCAGGATATAATTAATCAAGCGTGTGATCCTCATCTATTGACAATTGGTGCTCACTTAAAATTGGTGACACTCTCCAAGTTGAATTAAATACCCAATTTCTGGAAGATTCGCCAGACAAGGAAGCAACATCAAGACAGAATCTAGCTCTGAAGTGGATACTTTCTTCTCCCTGGATCTTATCACAGTAAAGGAAGCTCATGCAGATACAACAAACCCCAAACCTAGATACTACCCAATGGGAAAGAGGGCCAATTATGAATGATGATACACCAAAACGTTCAAGAAGCAGTTCCTGAAAATTCAACAACCATAAACGACCTGAGTCCATTCCTAAGAAGATTTAATAAGATGGCCAATCAAAAAAAATATAAAAAAGAGGAAAAAAGAGAGAAAAGAAAAAAACTATAACATATAAAATATTAGTATTGCTTATAAAAAATAATTAAAAAAATAAATAAAAAAGTATATAAACTAAAAAATTAAAAAAATATAATACCTAATAACTACTTTATTTGCACTTGGGGTGGGGATTAGGATCCTACACCAGAATCGTCAGCAGTTTAGGCCAAATTTAATAAGAGGATTCCATTCCAGATTCATTGGCAGTTTGGGCCAAAGTTAAGAGCAAAAGGATTCCACTCCAGAGTTTACAGCCATTCAGGCCGAAAAGGGATTTAACTCAAGATTTATCAGCTGGTCAGGATTAAATTAACAATAATGTGAATTTAACTTGAGACTTGTCACTGGTTGATCTGAAATTAACAACGATGATGATCAGTGAAGGTTAATTGGGAATCATAGGGCTTATGTTTGAGTTAAGTGGGGGGATATATCAAATTCTGTGGTTGAATTGAAAATAAACCCTTTGACAACCTAAAGATTGGGCCAATTTTTCTACATAATGCTTGAACTAGTAAATTAATTAAATCTAGTACAATAATACGGTACAGGCCAAATATTGCAATGTGGATTTAATCATATTAATATAGCTTATGCCTAATATCTTCACACATTTAGGTTAACCTTCTCTGCAACTATTAGGATGAGAAGATCAACTCAAAATCAATTTAATTAATTATTATATCAGTAGCTTGGGCCAAAGACATTCGCACAGTTGGGCCAATTATCTCTGACCCAATCCTCAGCAACTAATACTAATTAATTGGGACAAATTTTAAAAAATTTGTATACAAAATTTTTCAGGGATGACCTGAAGTTCCGTTTAAAAGTCCCATGGACAATCAAATGAATGAACAACTTAATCAATTTTCTGCCCTAGGGCGAAATTCATATGTTGATCTGCATAATCAGCATGATAGCACTTGCACATGGACTGCTGGAAAGGGAGTACCTAGTGCTATTAAGGGAGAGGTCTGCCAACGTCCTGATTAGGGGTACGTCATCTATTTCAATGGAGACAAGTTTTTCACAGAAGGTGTATTTCATCAGCAGTTTGACGAAACTCAAATCAAAAATACCTTAGGACAATTTTACATGAATATATTACAATTTTTGTACGTGAAATCCTCCCAATTTTGAGAGTATTTTGCAACCAATAACCTAAGAAGAGGTTTCAGTTCTATCAGTTCAAGGTCCAAACTGAGTTGGCAAAATTTCTGTTAAAATTTTGTACTCTGATGTGGCCAGGGGATGCCCTAGAGGTATAAATACCAGCGCCTGTCCTAATGAATTATTATCAAATAACCTAGTCTAATAAAAGTCTATTTTACTATATCTTTGCTTTATTTTATTTTAAGTCCCTTTTGGAGAGTGTTGGCAAGCTGGGATCTCAGGATCCACAGCCTGTAACTTTGCCTGCCTCAGCTGAAGTTCCCAATTATGAAGGGAAAATTGAACCCAAAATTGGATGGAAAAAGTAAGAGTCATTTTCATATGCATAGTGCATTTCCAAATGGTTCTAAAACTGTAAGCAACTGGCTAAAATTGAGTATCCACTGGACAAACCTCAGTCCAATTTACCATGCTGGATTTAATTATTCAAGTGAGCAATTGTTGGATTTTGACAGCATCAGGTAATGCAGTGGCGGCAACAGTGGTATACTCATCCACTAATGTGGTGCCTGTAACTTGCTTTGCCTCATATTCTCGCTCCATCAAAGTCAGCCTCTGATCTAGAAGGTAACTATTGACATCTCAGTAACTATGAGTTTGATTTGAGCTTCCAGCTGATGGATGACCTCATTAAGATCATTTGACCTTTATACCTCTAAGCAGCATAAGATTATTAGGACTTAAAAACCTGGACTAACGATATAGTGAAGAAAAGATGGATGAATAAGAAAACCTACCCGTGTTAACTACGTTAAAATTTTGCAAAAACTAGATGGCACTCAGAGACCCAATGTGTACTATGGGTAATTGAAAAAGTCACTGTACTGGATCCATCACCTTCCCTTGTAAACTGCCATTCCAAAACTACCAATAAGTAAAAGGTCTTCTAGATGCTTGACCAGTCAATTCATTTTTAAGTATGGGGAGGTCTGATAAGGAATATTTGACTTTCATCTGGACGTAGTATGAAACCATCCTGTTCAAGTTTATGCCTTTTTGGATTGAAAAACGCATTTTCAATTTTTCCAGTGCCACATTGATGACGCTTTAAGGATCTCAATTTCTCTTCTGCCGTTGCTACTTAATAATGATTTTAATTCTCCCTATGCAGAATAGCTTGCAAAAGAATTGATGGTGGTAAATTCAGCTCTTTAAAAAGCTAAGTAAGTTGTAAAGCTTTCTAAATGACAGTTTTTAAGAATGAAGTGGTATTTCTTGGGAACATGGTACTGAATAATGGTTACATAAAATGAATCTTTAAAGCTAGAGGCCATTTAACTTTGGCCTACACCTTGACTTAGAAAACTGTGCAGCTTTATTGGATCTATTACTTTTCTAAAAAAACTCTTTTTCAACGATTTCTGATTTACCATCCACCTTATACCTCCTTGCTGATAAGAATACTTTTTTTGGATTCCAGAGTGTCAGGTAGATTTTGATGCAATAAAGGAAGTTTTCACTACCACTTTTGTTTTGTGTCATTCTGTTTAAGATAAGCTCCTTATTGTGGCTGGTGACGCCTCAGACACAGCAGTAGGTGCTGTCCTATTAAAAAACATGAGATAAAGACATTCAATATCTTAGTTCACTATAAATTATATATAACTGAGCGTTATTGCGCCATATATATAAAGAGCTAGTCGCAGTTGCATGGTCATTAATTCATTGGCAATAACTGTTGCAGGGCGCTAAGCACCAGAGATTATGCGTAGAGATCATAATTTTTTTAATACTATTACAAACCTCATAAGTTAGCTCACAGGCATAAAAGGACCTTTGTGACATGGTAAACTTCAACTTCAAATATGAGTTTGTCAAAGGGGATACACATATTCTACCAGAAATACTAAGATTAATTTTTAATGAGTTTCTTTGGATAAAGACTTTGACTTAGTTATGGTAATTCCTCCCAATACGATTATGACCCCTACATCCTTCAGCTATCTCCATGTTGGTTTCCACCACAAAACTCAAAACCAAATCCCATGGTCTCAACCCTACTGTTACTAAAGCTCCCTTGTATGACCCAGTTTTTCAGGTTAATCTTTTTTTAGTACTAGATGGTTTTTCAGGTTAATCTTTCTGATCCATTTTCAGCACCCTTAACGAAGAAACCCTCCCTCATGGATGTTATCTTGGCATCCCAGTCATCAGCCCCTGAGAAATGCGAACTCCTGGCAAATTTGATGCGGATAAAAACCCATCTGTATGGTATTCTTTAAAAGATATGGTAATATGTTTTTCGTGATAAAGTCTGGTCCTTCTGGATTACGTTCCAGAGATATAAGAGAACATCATAATACCCCTATCATGGGGCGCCCTAGTGAAAAGACATGTTTCAAATTTTTATAGGAGCAGACAATTGAGTTGGTCTACCAAGGATGTCCCTGCATGGATAGAGCTATATCATATGTATGTCTGTTTTAAACTAAACATAATTGACGTAATGGTCTTGTACCCTCCAATAATCTGGAAGGACCATAGGCGTCCATTTTGTGGATTCCCTATTAGATTTTCCAACATCACAGGGGTATGATGATATAATGGTAAGATGGATAATTTATAAAAAATGCCATCTTCGTCCCCTATATGATAAATGTCAGCGCACCAACCTTAGCTTGCTTAACTTTATCACAAACTCTAAGCTTAAGGGTTTACTCCATTTAGATTAGACGCCATACTGCTTTAGCTAACATCACAATGATTCTCACCAAGTGATTCCTTCTCAGATGCTCCTTTTTATGCATTAGTCACTTGGTTAGCTTGTCCACGCGCATGGCAAACTTCTTGAAAATCTTAGACATTATTAACTTAGGTTGGCATTTGTGACTAAACTGAAAACTTTTAACCTTTCCCTTGGCGTTATCAATACTAAGGTATCATCAACAAAGTGTGTCTTTTTCTAAAAAGGTTAGCCTCAGACTAATTACTGGAGATCACTAACTTGATACAACATATTTTTAAACGAAAATTAGATAATCTTAAGAGTCTGTAGAAAGGTTCTTTATTACCATAAAAGATTAAATTACATATACTCAGGGGGAATTCAAGATATGAAATGGATGGTATCTTGAAAGGCATATGGGAATTCAGGGTTTCAATAAGAGTATTTTCAAGATCCTCTAGTCAGACAGCATCTCATTGCTGCTTTAGTCTCATCACTAATCTGTGCTTATTCTTGTATATGTGAGTTCTGTCTCACAGTGGTAACCCCTGAAACTGGATGTTTGGGGGCCTTTGTGCTAAATCCTATTCCTGGTCTTGGCTCATTGTGCTCATTTTTATATCAATTTATTACCTAGTTTAGTAATATGCTTATCAACTTCAATTTGAGAGATTACATTCCTATGATGTAACTTGCATCATGGCTTTGAGTCGCTCTGGATATTGGATTTGAGTAATTTAGTAATACTCACTTTTGAGCCTAATGCCCGTGGCAGGGTTTTTATTCATTAATCATAGCATTACCTTAAAAGAGCAAAAAATATGGACCCCTAAAGGTATAAAAGTGGTCTGTTTTTATATTAAGTTTAGGCAGCATCATCTTCATTTAAAAGCTCTTAAATTTAGCAGTTAAAGATTATTCCAAATTAAGTTGGTGTTTGCAGGCTGTAGAAATTATTGATTTGTCCGTGCCTAAAAAGGGCCTCTTTCTCCACCATTAATAGTAAGCTGGACATTTCTACTGCTACCAGTTTGAGGGTTAATTGCACCCATTCCACTGGTTGAGGAATGACCAGATGTACCAGTCACGGGATCATATGTGTCACTTTCCCTTCTAAGACGATACCTGGGGAATGCTCGCTGTGCCAGGTGTGCAATCTATCAAAAAGTTGTTTTTCTCACCATTCCAGATGGATTATTCCACTCCTCTTTTGGTTAACACAGTGATAAATTAAACCAAATGAACTGTAGTTTCTCTGATTGTGTTTATCTCAAGTGTAAAAAAACCTAGTCTCCAATTCTGAATATAGGTAACTTAGCTCTTCTCTGGATCTCTCTTTGAATTTGAGGAAGGCTAGATTCAATATTGCTTGAAGCTTCATACTGTAATATTATTAAATCCTCAGTCAATTACTGTTTATTATTCCTGGGTGGTAGGTTATTACTATCCACTGCTATGATCGGTGCCAGGAGGTAAGCAGCGCAGCCTCACACCCATAAAAAGTTTGAAAGGAGACATTAAATTATAAGGTGATGGATTAACTGGTAAGCCAACAGGCTGATAGGAGAAACTGGCACCTCAACTTTTAGTCTAGGGCCATCTTCTTTGAAATTCCTCCTAACGTCCCATTTACTCTTTTGACACTTCTAAATAAGGATGTATCATGGAGGGTAGTGAACTGCTATTTCTACCCTATTAATTCCATCAGTTTCTTCACCCAATCTGAGACGAAGTTTCTGCCATTGTCTGATAAGAGAGTTTGAGGGTATCAGTGTCTTGTAATCACCTGGTTGTACCAGAAATGGCAGTGGAGTTTTAAGTATACATCTTGACTATGGACAATTCAACCCATTTAGTGAAGTGGTCAAGAGCCACCAGGATGAACTTGGCGCCTCTGGATGCAGTTGGCAGCGGCCCACCACATAATGGAGACATTGCTGAATGGTGCAACAGGGTTTTAACATAAAGTCAAATATTTTTCCAGTGGAAAAACTGGCACAGGGTACACACAACACGAATGCATGGTGTATTTCATCCGACATGCATTCCCAGTAAAGCCTTTCCTTGAGTAGGAAAACAATTTTTGATTTCGTTCATGACCCACAATTTTGTGATCCTCCACCACTATATTTATGCAATCAATGGGCCAGATGTAAAGATACTATTTGTCTTAGACCTTCTTTTGCAAATTTCCATTGACATAACAGGTGACTTTAATACATCTGCGCAGGGTGCTCAAGACCTCTTATGTCTCATCCTGCCAAGCTTCTTCAGGTAGCCTAGCTAGGTCAGTCAGCAATTACTCATAAACGCTTGTAGATAGAAAAATTTCAATTTCAACAAATCATCCTCTTTGATACGTTTATCTCCTGCTCAATGATGCTTTTTAAATCATATCCTTTTTAGGAGGACAAGACAACGGATTAGGCATCCATTTGTATACTTTATATTTCTTAGCCAATGGTGTGATGCAAGATCTGTGACTACTTTAAAATTTACTCCATAAAGGAAAGCTTGAAGTTCTTGACTGCTTGTATTACTCCAAGGTATTCACGTTTGGTAACTGTTTATTTCTTTGACAGCTTTAAAAAAAGTTTAGAGTAATAATTGATTGTTTGATTAACTTTGTCTTCATCTAGTTGTGCTAAGATTGCATTAAGTCCGCCATTATGGCGTTAGTGTACTAGCAAAAGTTCTTATTGAAGTTCAAATAAGCCAAGATTAGTTCTTCTATTAATCATGCCTTCAACTCCTTATATATCTGCTACTGCTCTAGGCTCCACTCAAAATTTGATCTCTTTAGTAAGGAAGTAGGCAATGGGCGCCGCCAAGTTTTCAAAATGGGGGATAAATAGCCTGTAGTATCCCACCATTCCTAGGAACGTTTTAACGTCTCTCATACTCTTTGGTGGCTACATGGCCTCTTTTGCGTTCACCTTTCCATCCTGAAGCTTAATACCGCTGGGATAATCTCAAGCCCAAGAAGCTCCAATTGTCGCTTGAGGAAAGTACACATATTGCTCTTTAGCTTCATATGGATGCGCGCAGCATGTAAAAACCTCCTTGAAGCGCTGCAAGTTCTCCTGAAACATGCGTCTAAATACCATGCTTTCATCGAGGTATATTAACAAAACTAATTACTTAAGATAGCAAAAATGTAATACATCATGTGCTGGAAGGTAGTAGGGGCGTTGTAGAGCCCCTGAGACATCCTTATGGTACAACAACCCTTGGATGCTAATTAAAGGCGCATTTCTCCTAGTCCCTGGGTGAGAGCTCAATTTTCCAGTAGCCGCAGGTTAGGTCCATTGCTGAAAGGGATTGAGCCACCCAGGCGCTTCAAAGCATCATCAATGCATGGCAAAAGATACAAGTCCTTCTTAGTTATCTAATTTAGGTGACGATAGTCCATGATAACCCTATGGGTCCCATCCTTCTTGTGGACCTTAAAAAAAGGAGATGAACGTATGCTCTTGAATGGATGGATTTGTCCGGCTTCAGCTAAAGGATTGAGCTCTTGAGTGATGACTGCATCCTCTGTTTTGAACATCAGTAAGGTTTGGACTTGAAGGGAATAGTTGAACCAGTGTCCATCTTATAGACCTGCCCTTTGCACAGGCCTTAGTTGTCGAGGCCAGTGCTGAAAATGTCATTTAACTCGTCCAAAGGTTCGTCCAAATCTTTTTGTTGCTTATGGGTCACATCCCCTTCCTGAGCTCGTCAAAACCTCCAAATGCATTTATGGACTCAATATCTTGACAACTGGTCAATTGGGCCAATGCCACAACTTGTCCTTTTACTACTTATATAGTTTGGGTATTAATGTTCCCCCCAAAAATGTTAGCTCTCCAGAGTAAGAGTTATATTAGAATCCTGGTAATAATATGGTCTCTAACTCTCAGAGTTTATCTCAACTGTACACTACCAATGATGTTTCAGGAGGAATCTTAACGCTTATCAACAAGTTCATTCTTCTTTGGCCCCCTGAACGAATTTCCATGGACTCACTAGTACTCAAAGGAAGCCATTCTTTGGCGCTCAAAGTAGGTGTAGCCTTTTTACACCACTCTCCATTAAGACGTAATTAATTGATAGATATATTGGTCTGCTTCAACCAACCACATACCCTGTTTTTAAGGTTTAACGTCCTCGTCCTTGAACACCAGGGGGAGTTGGTAGCTCAAAATGCTAAATGTACATGTAGTAAAGTCTAATTTTGCTAAAAACTCCAGAAGAATTTCTGTTCAATCAGGAAATCATAGTGTTCGTTACCCAACACTGCTACAGGTTACGTCAGGACCATGTTCCCAAATTGTTAGGTATAGCTGAATAAATCCTAAGGCGCAGGTAACTTCAGGTCCCGCGGTGTGGTACTTCACTTTATATTTAATGTTGGGCTTAAAATTGAGCTTCTTCATAAGTATGGAGGAGATAATGTTCACTGGAACCCCAGTGTCCAACAATGCCATTATGCTCGCCTTCTGGATACTAACTTACACCTTCGTTATGCTCTTGCCAAAGAGTTTTCCAATGGCCAAGACTTCAGTGGCATATTATTATATTATTTCAAAGAACAGCGCTTTATTGGACTTGTTAGGTTTTTACCATCCAGTACCGCATTCTTGAAGGCAGACACGAACAACTGCTCTCCTTCTATAAAAGGATTGATTACTCAGGTAAATTTATCTAATTGGGCCAAATAGGCAACGCTCAATACAGATCCATTAGCACATGAAATTAAATCTAGATGGTACAACTACTGCGTTAGGTGCCCCTAACACATGGTAACCTGCACTAATAAAGTCCTCATCTTCATGGTCTTCACTTCAGTGTGGAGATCCACCCAATTTTGATAATAGGTGTGTCCACTTTAGGGGTTGATCCTTGTTTTCAGTGATAACTAATGGACAGGATCAAACTAAATTTAATGTTTGGTAACACTTGTGGCACTTAAATTCTCTATGAGGTAAGCGTTCTGGTGATTTGTTGCTCTTTTCCTTGAGCTTTTCACTCTTATTGTTAGTAGCATAAACAGGCCTAATGACTCATCGAGGAGGTGATATAGGTGCCATGCTCTTAACCAGATTTGTACATCCCTTGTACGTCAAGAAGCAGCTCCTTAGACGCTTTGAGGGAAGACGTGCTCTTGACCACCAAGGGCATGTGAATCTTCCGATTAGGATGCATCTCCAGGGAGCTTGATAAAGCAGTCGTAGCTGTAGGAAAATTCATTGTTCCAGTGGTCCATAACTTCTGGGACTTAAGATAATAATGAGAAGTGTAATTTGCAATTTTTTAGTTCTTTCCATATTCATTAACAAGAACTATTGCTTCATATCTAGACATCCTGATCTCTATCATAATCAGAGAGTAAGATGTTCTTGACTATGGTCCAAGATTATCCAGGTCTCAAGCTCGTGCTGAGAACCTCTTGAGCCTTGCAGCTCATGCACCATTGTATGTGACGAGCATTTGGCGATTGCTAGCGCAATCCATGCTATTTTCATACAATTGGAAGAAACCAACAATAGTCCCCTCTCCTGGTATGTACATGGCCTTGAATTATGGTTTGAAGTTTGTATCCTCTTCAACAGGATTATCATGAATCATTGTCAGTTGAGTACAAAATCTGACCCGTGGTGGAGCATTTCTTTGAGTGGTCCACGCATATGCCTCCATTTGAGTTATAGGCCAAGTAGAGGTAGGCTTGGGTACAGTGTGCATCAGTGCCTTAAAATTTTCAATGCTCTTGTCCAATACAAACAACATGTTGTGCTGTTCCAGGAGCTCTACATATTCTTTAGAGAAATGATGTTTTTGGCATTCTCTTTTTAAAAGAATACAATTTTCACCTGAATGTTCTTAAGTGAAAATGCTAGTTTGATAATTGGTGAGGGTCCTCTCACTATGGGTATTGAGGCAATTCTATCTCTTTTATTGGTCTCCGTGACATGATCAAAAATGTTATGTAAGTCATACACTTTACATTCCAGGATATGGAGTCCAGTAAGGATGGTATTATCCTCCCTCACCAGAATTTAGAGGAGCCTCACCACCCTAACCATTATACACCTCTATATCAGCAGCTTTGTCAGTTTGCTCAGAAGAACTATCATGATCATCCTTTGGGCCTGATGGTGCCACCCCTGTAGTGAGCACCAAGGTCAGCACGCTGACCTTGGATCAATTAACTTTAGAGTCTGAATCGTTTCTCAGTGGGTCTACTTCACGCAGATTAGGCACCATACAACCTTCGCTAACATCAAAATTACTCTAACTAAGGAAATTTCTTCTCATATGCTTCCATTTAGTGCATTAATCATTTTGTTAACTTATCCGCGTGCATGGCAAACTCCTTGAGACTCTTAGACATTTTTGACGCATGTTGGTCTTCATGACTCAACGTGAATCTTTTCAACCTGTTCATTGTTGTTAACAGCACCAAAGTATACTAAATAAATAGTGTCTTCTTCCTAACAGCTTAACACCAGCTGGTTACTGGTGATTACTAGCTAGAGACAATTTAAGTTTAATCAAAAAGGTTACTTAAGATTTTGTAAAAGGTTCTTAAAAAAGATGAACTTATTTATATTAAAGGTTAATTAAATATATAAGATAAATGGGATATTGAAGTTATATAAGAATTTAGGGTTTTAATAAGAAAATTTTCAAGATCCTCTAGTCAGATGGCGTCTGATTGCTGCTTTAGTTTTCTCACTCATCTGGTCAATTACTGTATGCGTGAGCTCTACCTTGCGGTGGTTACCCCTGAATCTGCAGGTTTAGAGACCTTTGTGCTAGGTACCGCTCCTGGTTATTGGCACACGTGCTCATTTTTGATATTGGTTATTGCCTATTTAAGTAATATTCTTCTAGACTTCAGTTTTGAACAATGGCTCTTCTACAATGCATCTTGCATCATGGCTTTGAGTCGCTCTGGAAATTGGATGTTGACCCAATTTAGTAATATTGACTTTTTAGCCTCAGATGGGTTCAGCCCGGGTTTTTTAATCATCATAGCATCACTTTCAGAAACAAAATTGTTTTAAACCCGTAAAGGTGTAAAAGGGGTCTGAATTCATAATAATATCATGGCGACATCCTCTTTATTTAAAAACTCTATAAATTCAGCAGGTCTAAAGTTATTTTTCATAACGTCATCAGTTTGCAGGCTATAAATTTCTTGAGTTATCCATGCCTATAAAAGGGCCTCTTTCGCCCCCATCTACTGTGAGCTGGTCGCCTATACCACCACCAGTTTAAGGAGTTATTTGCAGCCATTCCATTTGTTGAGGAATGAAAAATGTCAGTTGTGGTCTCATCAGTGAAAATAACCTTTACAGCTGAAGGGATGACAAAGATGTTTGCTTTTCACGTATTTTCACTTTTTTGGATTTCCCTAGGAGGTACTTAGTAATAAAGGTCCTCAGTTTACATCAGGTTTTAAGGAGGCATTATGCGGCATGCTGATTTTAAAATCCTCTTATAGTTGCATACCACCCAAAATATGATGGCGATATTGAATGAACCAACCAGCAAAATAAAGCAATATATCCAATGATATGCCACCAACTCTCAAGGCACCTTAGAAGCCCTTCTGCCTTTGGACCAGTTCTTATACAAAATTTCCATACATGCTGTCAAAACCATGGGTGTAATACCTCGTATCCCTCAATAATTTGAGGCTAGGGGACCTAAAGTTTCATGATGTTAGATTTCCTGTTTTTGCTTCTCTTATTTGAGAAGTCTTTTTCCAGATACTTCATCTGAAGAGACAATTCCTAGTGCAAAACATACCAATTTATACTTAAGATTGAGAAAAGAAGAGAGTTGTATTAATTTTAGTCAATGCATCGTTATAATGGAGTTTTGTTCAGTAAATCTCTAAGCTAAGATCTAGACATACCAAATTGAGGATTTATGGTAGGTTAGTCATTTTGGTCCAGGAGTATCACTTGCCTCTTAGTTTGCTTTGAACCACAATACTGGGGTGTGTAATGTCATCAGTAATTGTCCCTGATGAGGGCCTAGCTATTTGGCTAATTTAGGTCTGATTCCCACCAATGACCTCATCTAAATCTCCCATTTGGGTTGGATTCCCAACTTTGTCCCCGTTTAGATCTTGGCATAGGTGAGAAAACAGATGGTTAAAGCAACTATGGACGCAGTTTTTCTATTGTAACATGAATGACTTTGATTGAGTATTCATTGCCTCACTTAAAATGACCTTATAAGTCCACAACCAGTAGGTTCCCAATTTTTTGTCATGACATCCAGGCCGATGATGGTAGAAAAAACTAGGTCACCCAGTTGGAAGGTGTGCTTTGGGTCATTATTATTATTAAATTGGTTAGTTTCTCACCTGGTGGTAGCCAATAAATTCTCAGAAGTGAGAGCTTGGAGTCAGATGACTTCATTGGCAATGCTTCACATAGTAACTTCAGGGGCGTCAGGGGATGCCCAATCTAACATGCCCTCTCTCTGGAGGGCAACTGGGGGTTTCGTCCATACAAAGCCTGGAAGAGTGACATTTTAATGATTTGGCGGTGGCTTATTCAATAGGCCAGAATTGAACTAGACAAATATTGGGGTCAGTGCAGAGGGTCAGTCGTGGTCATTTTCTGAAGAGTGGCTGCTAGGGTACCGTTTTCCCTCTCCACCATTCCATTGATGGCAGGATGGTAGGGAATGAAAATACTGAATGGATCCCAACAGCTCAGCTGAATCATTTACCAGTGATGATTGGAAATTTTGCCCTTTATTGGAGAACATTATGTGAGGGCACCAAAGCTGGGTGATAATCTGACTATATAAGAAGGCGGAGGTAGCTTTTGCTGAAGCAGAAGGTAGCAATATAGCACCAATTCACTTAGTTAAAGGATCCATGGACAGTATAAGGAGCCGGTGACCGTTGTAGGCTCAAGGGAGAGGTCCCACGACATCAATGCTAATAGTGTGGAAGGATTCATGGGGTGAAACCACTGGATGTAGTGATTGGGAATTAGTTCCAGCTTGACTTTGGCATACCAAGCAGGACTGCAATACATCTTATATTGTAACAATCATTCCTTCCCAGTAACATTGAGTCTTTAGCCACTGGTAAGTTTTCCAAACTCCTCTGTGGCTGACATGCTGATGTCCCTCCAATATGACATCAGTTTGCTCTGAAGGTCGTACATAGGGCACCCATTTTTGGGACACAAGTCTGCACAGTTGGCCATTTTTGACTTGAAGACCAGCCAATTTTTTCTAATACCTTTTGAAAGGTCGGGGATTCGTCTTTCCATAAGTGTGGTTGAGTTAGGAGGTCATAAAGTCAATCCTTCTCAGAGTCAGTTAAGGTTAATATGAGCAGCCTAGATATGCAAGTTTCATTTTGGCTTATGCGCCCGGGACGATGAATGATGGAAGAGTCATATTTTTAAAGTTTCAACGCCCAAAGGGCTAACCTCCCATTGGGGTCCTTCATTTTCTATAGCCATCACAAGGAGCATGGTCAGTAATTATAGTGAACTGTTTCCCATATAGATAAGGTCAGAAATGATTAATAGCCAATAATACCTCCAAGAATTCACATTCCACAATGCTAAAGTTGCGTTAGATTTGGTTAGAGTTTTTCTATAGTAGGCGATAGGATGGTCTACCAAGTTTTTTGTCATGCTGCAATAGTATAGCTCCGATGGCTATATCACTAGCATCAGTAAAAAAGAGAAAGGGTTTAATAAAATTTGAATGTATAAGTATTGGAGAGTGGGAGAGAGAAGCATTTAAATCAAAGGCCTGATGTTGCTCTTCTTTCCACTGGAAAGGTATCCCTTTCTCCAATAAATATACAAGAAGCTCGGAGGTGTCAGCAAGGTGGGGGGTAGACTAGCAATAATATTACACCATCCCTAAGAAAAGTTGTACATTTTGTAGAGATTTAGTGATTTATTTGGAAATAGCCAGGACCTTGTCATCCATCAGGGATATTCCAGCTTTACCTACCTTATGGCCTAAAAATCTATTTTATTCTGAAAGAAGGAGAATTTTTTCAGCTTTATTTTAATGAGGCTTGCCTTAACTGCTCGAAATCTTGTCTTAGATAATCTATATGTTTGGTAAAGGTTTTCAAGAAATGGTAATATCATCAAGATTAACCAACACACAAGAACGCTTTAAACATCTAAAAGTCCGTCCATGGCGCGTTGGAAGGTAGCAGGGGCGTTACATAACCCATGAGGCATTCAAGTGGGCTCAAAAAATCCTTCACTTGAGATAAGGGCAATTTTTCTCAATCCTCCGATAATAAATCAACTTGCCAGTACCCACTGGCAAAATCCATAGCAATAAATAGTGGCAACCTGACATCAAGCGTATGGAGTCATCTATATGCGGCAATAGATAGCTGTCTTTTATGGTTATTGAATTGAGGCGATGATAATCCATGGCAACACGGTGACCACCATCCTTCTTCCAAATTAATAGAAGCAGTGAAGCCAATGGGATTTTAGAAGGCATGAGTAACCTAGCTTCAAACAGTTGCTGTATCTTTAGGGTCATTTGAGCTTCCTTAACTTTAGATTTACTGTATGGCCGAGATTGAATGGAGGGTGAGCCTCAATCTCAATTTGAAATTGATACTTACATTTTTCCAAATCACATGGTCCTGAGGAAATCCATCACAATACTCCTCAAGGAGGTCTTCAACTTTATGTCACTCATTAGATGTGAGATTGTCACCAATTCTTTTTAATCAGAGCTATGGTGGGTATGAGGTCGAATCCTAAATCTTAAAACGATCCAAAACAACTCACATTGGTGATATAATTGATAAGGCATAGTTTTACAGAAGTAATAGGGGCATACCAAGATACTTAGATGGTTTGATCCATAAAATTCCCCAGTAATATAGATATAAATTTCCCATAAGCAAGATAAAAAATCCCAGGGCAGGTCATCGCTTCTTAGATTGAAAGCTTTGTGTGGTAACTTAGCTTTAAAATATGGTTAGAAGGGATGTGAATCATAATCCTCATATCCACAATAACTTGTGAGCCAAAGGTATTGTGATAGAATGAGGGGCATACATAGGGACCTCATCTTCGGCATCCACAGACTCAGGGGGTAATTTAGTTTTGCCTCTTAATACTTGATATTAGACCTTACAGATGGAGGACAGGTATTTGAGGAGGCGTGTTCATTTTTTTGAGCTCCTTTACTTTGTATGTGTTCAAGTAACAATGGTTTCAATACCTTAATAGTAAAAGGTATTTTTCTCTATTACTGATGATGATGTTAAACTATCTCATCAGTTGGACCCCAATAAGCATCTCATAAACTATTGTCTTCTAATGTAATAATGAAGGCATTAATTTAAACTTTGCAAATCAGAAAGGTAAGGAGGAATACGCCCCAATTGCTTTAGGTTTCTGACTACCAGCCGTCACATATTCAGCATCGTGAATCAAGTTTAGAGCCATTTTTAGTTTTTGGAAATTCTGGATGATATATCTTTAACTGGTTAGCCGGTATCAATTATTGCCAAGACTTTAACCTTATGAATGATTATCTTTACTTGAACCACTTTGAGCCAAAATGAGATTTAATGGTCAATAAGTTTTTGTGGGTGAGCTGTAGTGAAACAAGCGGGGATCTTTCTCAGCCAAGCTTGAGGATGTTTGATGCTTTTGAAGGGATTTCAGCCAGCGCTTGGCTTTACATATAGGAACTGACCTCCAAGTGTTGATGGAGTAACTGACCAGCATTATGATAAAGAAGATGAAGATTTTATTTCCTTGGATATTAAGGGGTACATCAGATTATTCTGGGCCGCTAATACAAAACAACCTGAAGTGCTGGGGATAGAGCTAGAGCTAGAACAAGGGTCTTGAAGTACTTGATTTATGTCAGCATAGGGAGCCTCTAGCCCTATACTGATTAACTTTTTGCTGACATGTATTAAAGGCGTGGCAAAAGTCTACAAGATGGTTGGTTCTCTTGCAATGTATGAAGTATAATGCAGGTGTAGGCGACTTGGAGAGTGTAACTGCTAGCGCTTGAAACTGAGGCTTATTCTTATGATTATTCCAACAAGTGAGCCCAATAGGTTTGAGTAGGTCAGCTGGAATTACTAAAATAGATTCTTTAATATGGAGGAGAGACGTCCAGTTAGACTTCACCGCTTTATAAAAAAGAATGTTAGGCATATTTTTAAATGCCAAAAACGAATCAGTGATACCGTCATCTAATGTAAGACGTTTTCATGCGACAAACGTTTGTGCTTCATGGTAATAATGGTGAACAAACTTAGTGGAAGTTTCCCATGATTAAAGACTATATCCATAAAAGTTTGCGTTTGGTGGGACAAAGTTAAGTTACTCCCAAATTCCTGAAGCAAGGCAACATTGGCATCATCATAAGTCTGGCAATGCATTAGGTGAGGTATCATAATGTCTTAATCTATGCGACTAAGAAAGTTAGTTAATCGTTTGAGTCGCTGGGTGTCAAAGGCTTCTTCCATAACATTTTCATAATAAAATAAAAAAAGAGAAGATGCTCCCTCCGCCTGGGACATACTTTTTATTGAATGATGGTTTGAATGTGCCACTGGGGGTTAAAGGCCGAACAATATTCACTGACATCAGGGGGACATTTTTACTTAAAGAGGAACTAATATTATTGGAAGTATCATAAGGGTAGAGGGCGTCCACTTTAGTTTTTAAGGTTTTAATATCCTCAGCTATCAAATTTACCCAATCATGGGTGGCATGAAGGGCTGACTTGGTGGTAATGAAAAGGAGTTAACTGTTTAATTTCACTTTTAAGCTTATTAGTTGCATCTCAAAGTTTGAATTGGTGTTGTTCAAGGGCAAGAATTCGTTATTTATCCCATGCATCATAGAAAGTAGTTTAGTCAAGAGTTTAAGGCGTTTTTGATCCAAAAAGAGATCAGATGTTGAATTGGTAATGTTTATTTTATTTTTCCGTGCAAACTTGGGGTGACAAGGCAGAGCACCAGTCTTGTTGGGACCATGGATGTAACACCTCGTACCCCTCAATAATTTGAGGCTAGAAGACCTGAAGTTTCAGGGTGAGGTATTAGCTGTTTTTGCTTTTAAATTTTAGAAGTATTTTCCAGATACTTTGTTTGGAGAGGCAATTTGTAATAAAAAATACCAATTTTTACTTAAGATTGAGAAAAAAAGAGAGTTGTATTAATTATAGTCAATGCATCATTATAAGGGAGTTTTGTTCAGTAAATCTTCAAACTAAGATCTAGGCTCATAACAAATTGGAGATTCAGTGGTAGGTTAGTCATTTTGGTCCATTAGGATTTGCTCGCCTCATAGTTTGGGTTTGGACTCTGATACTAGGGTGTGGAATGTCATTGGGAATTATCCCTAATAGGGCCTAGCTATTTGGCTGACTCAGGTTTGATTCCCATCATTGATCTCATTCAAATCTTCCATTTATGTTGGGATCCCAACACATGCATCAACGGGGGTTGTCACCCAGGTACGCCAATTTAGGATATAACTATTCCTTCACCATTGTACCAACAATCTACAGAATAATCCAGAAGTGGACAACTTTATGAAGCAAAAAAAGAAAGTGCATATTAAGGTCCATAGCTTTTTATATAATTTAATAACAATGCCAAGCAAATTTGTAAACAAAATATGACATGTGGCAATGAACTAACATATAGGTGATCTGGCCGTGTTTGATACCATGAATTTGCACCTCAACATGCCATGTCATTAGTTGGCTTGAAAATGTTTGTGTCCCTTTTCATAACCATATGTTAAACAATTGATCCTTCCACGTGAAACTGCCCTCCCATTGTAAAATTCACACCTTTTTTCATGCCTCTTTCCTATCACCATTTAAAAGACAGAAGCCATGGGAGTTGAGACCATCATGGTAGAGGGTGTACCTAATTTTAAAGTGGTGCAGGCCTTGAATTCACAAAGTGTCAAACATAGTTTGCATAACTTAGTGTTCTGGAAGGGATTCTTATCTTATGAAGATAGCTGGTTTCCCTAAAAAAATTTTAAAAACTGTCAAGAGTTGATTTATGAGCTTCTTAGAATTTAATACCAGAGCAGCATCGACTTACCTCCAAAAAGAAGTCTGCTTTTCAGCCTTTTATCCCTACCCCACACAAGAATTATTTTTTGGATAACGCACATATAGTATCTTTTGTAATTGGTTTGCCCAATCATCACTTAAATATTATTATATTATTATTTTTTTATCTTAAATGATAATAGACAGAGGTTTGAAAGCTTTTATACTTTATCTCACCTCACAGCCCTTAATCTAATTAATTGTAAAAGCTGTATTAAAGAGCTTTTAGTATATCTGTTGGTGCCATTGTTCACTTGGTAATATAATTGGTTATTAAATTACAATCCTCACTGGTGCAACTCTCGTTCTTTAACCACTGATCACTGAATCCAATGCTCCAGTTGTCATATCACCATTTATATTATTTTAATCTAGATAATCTACCTTTTCCTACTTAGCCATTAAAATAATCATTTGTAGAGTATCTATTTTTATTACATCAAAATTCTAGTGTATCAATTGTAACCCATAAAGTTACTTTTATATAGTTACCCTGAGACCTAAGTAATTGTTTCATTAGCCTCATTTGAAAATTACCACTTTATTTTCCCATTCTTAAGTGCTGCTTGGTAGCAATAAAATGAACCAATGATGACTCTAGAAATGACTTTTCTTTTGCTCTATTATCCAAATTGAAGCCAAATTCGGACTTTTAAAAAAAATACAAAAAACAACCACTTGATTGAGCCAAAACTTACCAATGTCAATGCAATTGACACCTGCTGCCCCGGCTTGGGGTAGTGTGTGCTACCATCTGGTGTCTTTCAGTCGCCGCTGAAGCATGCCTGTGCTGGCTCTGCTAGCCCTCCCAATGCTACTGGGCGTTATGTCCCCCCTCAGGACTTGTCCCACCACCTCAACAGCTTTTAGGCAGTGCTCTGGAGCCCTTTGGTGCTCCCACGGAGCAATTTGTGTTTCAGCCTCCAAGTCAAATATGGAAATCTCTTCCCATATGCAAGTGAGGCCATCATTAAGAAGGCCACGGCGGTTTTTTAAACCTGCTGGCTATATTAACTTCCACCCCTTTAAGGGGTACTTTAACCTTGGCTTCCACTCTGAAGCTGATGCAGTGGCAGCAGCCAAGCTGCAATTAATTTATAAAAAAATTCCTTTGCACACTATTCACACCTGGCTCCCAGATGAGGCAACTTTGGTGGTCCAGTTTGCCAGGTTGCCCTCTAACCTTTCCTCAAACGCCTTTGCAATGAGCTCACGGAGGGTTTGGCCATTTATGGCGCAGACCCCATGTTGCAGTTTGTGGTTCCCAATGGGGTGGTTCGGTTGGCAGGGCCTCATGCCTTTGCAGTGATCCGCCCATTTCATTGTAACTCTCACCCCATGATTCCCCCCACACCGTAATCAGATCCACCCCTGACCACCCATTCTGGGCGCGTGTCAAAAATGGCCATGTCATATGCCCCTTGTGCTTTGAGCTTGACCACTCAAAGCACAAGAGCCCCATAGTGCTGCATCAGCCGCATCTGCCACTCAGAGCTCAGGTGCTGCCCTGGCAGCTGCCTTGCCCCAATTTTTCAAATGAGGCTTGATCCTCCCACCCACAACATCAGTAATTCTGGTGCTGCTTCCAAAGTGGTGGCCAATCAAAATATACAAAAATTTAAAATTTCGAAAATTTGAACAGATTACGGAATCCTGAGTTGATGGCTGAACCAGTTACATGCTGAGCTGCCATAGTTAATAGCATGTAGCCAATCAGCTCAAACCACAGCCCCATTTCCTGTGGCTGGCCCAGCGCTGGCTGAATCCAATCCATTCAAGGCTCTCAAATGATTGATGAGGATGAAGGGCTGTGCTACATGAAACCTTATTTTGCTTTGGAGGAGTTCTTTGTTGACCCTCCTGAATCACATTCCCACCAGCTTCATCCAAAATGGGTTTCCCATATATAAAAAATTAGCAAAATGGCAGTTACAGCTGTAGCTGCCCCAGCCAACACCCTCCTCCACCAGTAACTTCATGGGGCAATGGAGCCCCTTGTCAAGGGTATTCCTATCCCCAATTGTTGCAATTTTAGTATGACTGGATGATAGTCTTGGGAAAGCCAGGCAGAAAATGCCGAGCACAGTATCAGTTACAAATATTCAATTGCCTTGAGATGAGGTGATATTGGGATATAACGAGTCCTATTGGATATAATGAGTTTATTGGATTGCCTCTATATAAGTTGATAAGGCGATGTTGATATTTGACGGATATGAAGTAAATCGCCTACAAATAGGGTGACAGCGGATTAAGAATAATAAGATAAATTTGAGGAAAATCACCAGAATAGAATAACCTAAGCAATGAGAAATAGTATCTCCTGCAGCTGATGTATATAAATGAATGGGCGATTGAGAGAGGTAGGTTTTTTAGTGCAAGAAAAGTGGGACAGCAAAATGTAGCTGTATTTATAAAATAAATAAAAGAACCGGTCAGGGCAATTGCCCCTATTTTTAATCTATTTTCAAGTACGTACTAAGGACTGACAATCTTCACATCGTCTGTCCGTTGTCAGAGGGCTCAACCGGTGTGAATAGCCCAGTGGATCCTAGCAATACCATCCAAAATTATAACACCAATTTTACTCATATTTTGAGAAAGATGCAAATTATGAAATTGAGGAGCTTGCTTTCAGTCTGAGCCACGCTTTCATCAATGTAGCAAACACTTCTCTATTTGACACCAATTATCCCAAAACCTGCCAGCGCATCAAGTAATTTACTTGTGTGCTGGCTCTCATCATTTTTGCTGAGCATCAACTTGCTCAATATGTTGAGGTGATGGACACTGCTGGCCTCATTAATGAAGAAATCCCCAACTATACCTCCTTATACCCCATGTCACTGATGCTCCCACCCCAATGCTGACTGTCATGGTCCACCAGCTAAAGCTGGCGCTGGAAAGCGTTTCCTCAAAGCCTCCTCGCCATCTGATATGGCTTCCTAGGGTGATAACATAGGGGCTATATCAGGATCTTTTAATTATGATAATCTCTAGGTTTGGCCCATTTATAAATAAAGATGCGTGGCGGATCCCCCTTTTGGGTTGGGCAACACTAGTACTAAAAAAGAGGACTCTATAAATGAGAAGAGCATATATGTGCATTTTGTTTATTTGGATGGAGATCTTTTCTTATTATAGATGATACCAGCCTATACCAAAGATTTCTTAGGCAAGTCCCTGAGCCATTGGCAGTAACAATACTACAGAGCGCTCTTTTTTATTATTTAAGACCCCTTTTTCTAATATGGGTTTCTTGTGTACAATTTCTAAGGTTTATGTATTCAAACAGTACCTTTTGTTTTTGTGCGTTTATGTTATGTGCACAGAAAATATGATGCCCCTTCAATTTCAACATTTGGTGCTCACTACTGGGGGCCAAACTCTGGGTCTTTATGCAGTTTTATATTGAGGGTGAAATCTGCTAACCATTTGAGGATTATTTCACGGTAGAACTAGTGCAATACTCTGATAAAAATGTGGTTGCGCATGAGCCCACCAAAATTATTTTGATGAGGTCTGTCAATTATGTGAGGAATTAATTACACACGTTGACATGTATGTAACTATAATTTGGAAGTGTTTGCTAAGTAGAAATGATAGTAAAAGATATGGACGTAAATCAAAGCCACCTTATGGCCTTGAGATCTGTTAGTGATAATTCCACAAGAATACAAGTAGATTATTCCTTGTCCAGAAGCATGAGTATAGTTCACCCTCAAACTAACAGAAGGGCAGGCAAATTACCGCTCCAGATGAAGATGAACTATCCCCTTTATAGAATCAGCGAGGCAAGAAATTTACCCTACAATCAGAGTGGATCATGCAAAATATTTTCTACCATAACTCTTCATAAAGAGTAATTTGTAGAAGATAATGACTTTTCACAATATCATTATAATATCAAACGCCTTTTTTACCATTTAGGGGCCCAAAACAATTTATGACTCAGAAAAGATAAAATGATGATTTAACTTTTTACCATAAAGTGAATAATTGGGCACTCAAGTTAAATAGAACTAATCTAGACATCAAACAACTTCAATATTCACTCAAAACATGAATTGAGGCGCATCAAAGGAGTGCCTTCACACAAATCAGATTTTGACAAAAATATTAAATCTAGTTATCCAAAAAACCAAATAGAAGATGCTACCACCCACAACCATAGAAGCAGGTTCAGATGAAAGGGAACTTTGGATATCTAGGTTCAGAGGTAATCGCTGTAAAAAAGTTCTTTCAGATACAAGAACAAGGCCAAATGGTTGAAGAATCAAAAGTGGCAATAAGCCGTTTTAATAGATGATCTTGAAAACCTAAAATATTACTTTCCAAACTAGTTTAGTTTTACAACTTTAATTCATTTTAAAACTTTATTTTTATCAAAAGTAAAAAATACTCCACTTTTTACTTTAATAAAAATTCTTTCCACATAATATCAGCTTAAAACTTTATTATCTCACTTTACTGGTTTAAGTTAACTAATTGCTAATGGCCAGTCTAGGATTAGCAAATGAGAAGAATATAATAACCAGTCTGAGATCTGCTCAGTTTGAACAGTACACTATATACTATGAATACCATGAGCCAAGCTTCCAAGTGAGATGTTGGATTGGTTCCCATCGAGTCCCAAGGGCCAACATATAACAAAAAAGTCAGAGAGTGTCAACAAGAGATTTTCAAGGGTTTGAAAAGTTTACTAAAAATATTTATGCTACAACGAGCAGTATCATAATTGCACTAGATCTAGTTGTATGCTTGAGATCTAAAAAAAGGCTATCTGGTGCATAATCTTCACGGATTAGACCCCCTGAGCAGCAAGTCAGAATCACATGTTAAGCGGGTAAGGTTAACGAGTTAACTTTGGTGCTCACTAAAGGGGTTTCATCATCAGGTCCTAGTGAGGTTCATAAGGGTTCTCATGAGCTTTTTAAAAATGAAGCGGATGAAGTATATCATAGAGAGGATTCCTATTAACCCCTTGGTGATGGGGAGAAGATAATCTATTCAAAGCTTCATATTCTATAATTGGAGATAAATGATCTATGCAACCAGCTTGAGCGTGTCAAGGAAACTGTGTCAGTAAAACGGCATAAGAAGTTTAGACTGGCCCGCCAGTTGGGATGCGTAAGCACCCAAAAAGAAATCCAGAATGCCAGTGACACTGCCGCTCAAACGACGTTGTATGGTGCTGAAAATTGGGCAACAATGACTCAATGATGTGTGACGATCTTGAAAAGAAAAAACAGTAATGAACCAAAAAGATCCAACCCCAGACCCTGCTGGCTTTGCTACAGGGTTTGAATTACTGGATTAACTGCTTTGGGATCTCCAATGGAAGTTGTCATCACCAAAGCAGAGGTAAGGGAATAGATCCTTGCTTAGAGGTGAGACCTTGAGGCCATAGGATTCTGATATCCTGATAGCGAATCTCTTCAATAACGTGATTTAATTCCCAGAAATTTCTCACACAATGGATCCAGTTGAAAATGGTGAAAGCACTTGTAATCATCAAAACTGGTTAGCCCATCCATTATAGGGGCCGAGAGGCCACCAAGTTAGTGCCATTGGGACTTTGGTAAGAAGAATTGAAGTAAAATAAAAAATGGGTACTATTGGGGAATTTATTGAAAGTAAAAGCTAAGAGTTAACTTGTAATTTCCTCAGTATGCCCTGAATGATTAAATCGTGTTTGATTAGGGACAGCTTTTCAAAGCAGTGATTGGGGCACTCAAATTGACTTAACCCAGTGAGTTTTTGGGGGAGGGGGAATGATTCTAATCTGAATCAACATCAAAGGATTTGATGGTAGGCTGACTTGCTATTAGTTTGTCCGTAAATGCCTGATCAAAGGCTCTACTGCGTTTACCTTGGTTAGTGCAATGGCATCTGGCCCAATGGGCAACGGGAATCCCCCAGGGCTACCCCACATAGGGGCAGTCCCATGGGTCAGAAACAGGTTCAGGATGGTAAACACGCCTGTGCCCAGTCACTGGGGCATTCATTTGGCCAAATGGGTTTCATCGAGTATCAATCCTAATTTTTGAAATGGTGGTTTCAGACTATCAGTAACAGTGCCTAATGGTGATATCTGCACATTGTGGATTGTCCTTGACAATTTTGTGGGGAGTTTGGCGTCAGCAATTATACTGCTCAATGGCTCAATGCCATAAGCGATTTTGACCAATATTTGTTACTTGTCTACTTCTGACTATATGTTTATCACCCATCAGGCTTTATTCCCATTGATTTTGGACATTTTGGATTCAATTCTGAGGATTTGGCGCCATCAGTTTTATAAAGTCCCTCCCACTCATGAGGAAGACAGTTAACGATGATTTTAGTGCAGAGTTTCTCAATTCAGCGAACTTATTTGGCGGAGGCAGGCATGGAAACCGAGGGGAGAATTCTTCAGAGGGAGCACTATTACCCAGCGCTTGTCTATCGCATGGATAAAGTCGCCATAGGTGACGAGGGGTACAGCCGCCCTCTTTGGACCCTTTTTTGTTTGGAAATGGAAAAATCGACCAATCCACGCTGAGGGGACGTTACCCTGGACTTACAGACTTCAAGAAGAGCATGAATCTGCATCTATGCTATTGTGAGAGGACCTCTTGTAAAGAAAAACTGGAAAAACTAGAAGATATATCTTTTTTAGTACTAGTGGTGCCATCACAAGAGAAGAGGCCTCCACGCATCTTTATCTGAATTGTGCCAAACAAAGGGATTTTTTGATAACTAAAAAATCTGTGCATGGCGCCGCAAGTTGGATTAAGCATCCCTATTAGAAGGTGAAGAGGGGTCAGCGGGAATCTCTGTCATTGCCAGCTTTAGGTGGTGGGAAAAGGAAGATAAAAAGGGTTTGGAGAGTCATCGGCATGAGGTAGAAGGAGTAAGAGGTTATGGTTCTCCTTTTAAATGAGGCCAGTAGTGTAAATTGCCTTGACATATTGGGAAATCTGGTATTTAGCAAAGGTGATGAGTTCAGACACACAAGTGATGATTTAATTCATTGCAGGTTTGTGGAGTAGGGTAAATAAAGAAAAGTTCTTGACCATCAATGCATGCGTGGCCAGATGCAAACATAAGCTTATCAATTTTAAATTTCGTTATACAGGGGATTTACTGGGGAAATTTGGGCCTGTGAAACCCTCACAAAGTGGCTTGATCGCCATATAAAGTGCGCGGCAGAGGAGGGAATTGTTGGAAGCAGCAGCTGCATTAATATCTTTTTAGAAGTTTACTATGGACTGGATATCTATCAGAGAGGTGAAAGTGACAGCAGGGATATGAATTGGAAGGTTTGTGAAAAATTCTGACCAGTCAAAGTCAGGTTTAATTCTGTAGAAATTATCTGAATCTTTAATCATCTAAAAGCCTTAAAAGCTTTGACACGGCAAGCTCTGGGGCAGCGACAGGAGTTGGTGGGTTGTCAGATTCTAATTTGGCTATGCTCAATGGACCACAGCAAATTCACAGGCACTTGAGCAGCAACTTGCTCTGGAATGGTTCTGGATGTTGAACCTAGGTTGGGAGGGGCAGTGGTAGCAGCAACTGCAGAGGTCAATGATGGGGGAGGAAGAATTTATACCTTTTTAAAAAGTTAGTAGAAACAGTAGTGGTTTTATGCTAGAGAGATGAGCAGCAGAAACAGTTTTTATGAGAACCCTAGCCACTTGCACTTTTAATGAAAAAGTTTGAAGCACAAGGTTGAGATGGTGCAGCTGTTTTTGATATGCGCCCTGAAGAGATGATCAGGGGCTGATATTCTCATGACACGGGTAGATATTGCCAGATGGTTGTCCTGACAGAATGGGTGTATAATAGCAGACATACAAGGCCCAGTGAGACAAACAGCGCCATCTGGAACCTTAAATTGCAACACAAGCTCAGCAATGAAGGCAGCTAAGACCTCTTTAAGCTTGTGGCGAAGGCATTTAGGGTAAAGGTGGGAGGACATGCTGGCAAGCTGGATCACCCAGTGTAGTCTCATCTGGTAAGTAAGTTCATGTGGTTGGGATAGGTGTATTTTTATATATTATAGGCAGCTTTGATGTCATCATGAAGTGGGCTTTGCAAGAGAAGCCAAAATCAAAGTAATTATTAAAGAACCGAAAATCTATTAATCTGTTGGGTTTGAAAATTAAACTGGCCCTCTCATTGAAGGCTGCGCTAAAGTAGAGGAAGAGATTCCCTTACTTGGCCCAAAGGCAGAAATGCAGGTTGCACTGAGGGATCATAGGGGATTTCTGAGCACCGCCTGGGAGCATGCAAGGTGGTGGGCTAGGTCTGAAGGTGGGACGTAGAAACCAGTGTGTTTGTGGGGCTAAATGGGTCAGCCAAGGGCCGTTTTGGCAGCGGCCAATAAATCTCAGGTGGTGGCGCATCACTGCTCCGCCTGGGGGAAGAAGGTGACATAGTTGATATAGGTATATAGAGGCACAGGTAAAATAGAATTGAGAGTAAAAACTTTTTTAATTTTGAATCTAATTAAATAGGTGAGCAAAGCAAAAGTAAATTTATGGATCTTCTTCTAGAAATGGATAATGTAGAAAAAATCTGTGCTTTAAATGATTATAGAGAGTGTTTGGAACAGAACAACATATTGTCTGCTATGGATAGTAGTTTAGCAAAATGCAGGCAAAACTGCATATTACACAAGAATCTACCTCTACTCAGTCATTAATTCAATTGGATGCACTAGTATGGATCACTCAAAAGATTGCCACACAGCCATTCAGGACTACCATACAACTGACCATGATGCAGGTCGACCCTGTTGAAGAAATCCCAATTCTAACCTTAATCTAAGACCATTTATACACCTGGAGAAATTACAACAGCTTATTTCCTCCAGACATCTGGGAACAGAATAAATGATACTAGCAATTCCCAAAAGGCTTTCCAAATGCAAGGGTGTATGAGCCATGAGGCTCAGGAGATGCTTACTGTAAGCCAATGATCCGGACTATCTTGGACTAAAGTGAAGAGTATCCTACTTTCCAAGTTCAATACTGAACAAGGCGTCCTAAACATGAAGTAAGAGTTTCTCCTTATGATAATGGGCAAGTATGAGTTTGCGAGGGAACTAAGCTTCTCTTTACTACCACAAGGTTCAACAATTGTGGACTACTAGAACTATGGTCTAACACTGAGAAAACCGTTCTTCTGAGCTCATTAAAATGCCCCCCAACTAAAAAATACATATAACTCTAGCATTAAAGAGTTCAACGTCCCTAATGTCTATTTGGGATATTTTACTTGATATACAAGGGATGTATGAAACTGAATATAAGGCCATGGGAACAGACCCTCTACGAGTTAGAAGGCCAACTACTTTTATAACCAATAATGGAGCAAACCAAAGGAAAATAGTATAAACCATCAGAGCGCCTGCATCATTGAGAATTAACTTGCAATAAATGTTGTCAACCTGGGTACTTTTACAGATATTGTTAATTACTAAAAGCTGAAATAAAGACTCACCCCTAAAAAGGATATCCAATGATTTTAAAATGGGTGTTTCTACACACTGAGGCGAAGGATCATGAGGATACCACTTGGCTAGTGCGGGATACCACGTTCTAGAGGCACCTAGTGCGGTGGCTGTACCTGATAGAAGAATAGTCCATGGTTTTGACAGGTTCATATCAACTGATACATACTGGGAGCAATTGAACCAGCCTACCCGCATCATCAATACAGTGGAAGAACGAGAAACTTAATTATGGCTAAATTCATGAATTTGGAACTAGACAGCGAGCATACTGTCATAGCTACTATAAGAGCTGCCGCTTTTAGACATTTTGAAGAATCTACTACTTGTATATTGAACGCTGGAAAAACCCTTTGAAAGAGTGTGATGAAAAAGAGCGATTATCACGAAAGTGCATGTCTTAGCAGTAATGGACACTGGGGCTTTAATCAACATCGTTGTTTTATAAACTCATGAGGAAGCTGAAGTTCATGCCTGACAACGTTTATTATGTTAAATATAAACCCATAGGACCAGACGTTACAAGCACTAGGTTCCTATTTAATGCTACCTTTACGCTTCAGGCGCATGGGCCTGATGGCACCAGCTGTGGCTTAGACAATAGTCATTATGACTTTTTATCAGGAATCAATTTCACTTGGAGCTTTGAATGAAAATTGATTATATCCAGAATTGTGAGCATTTTGAGTTATTAACTTCCGCTGCAGCTTATGATAATAATGACAAACTGCGGAACCAATGTACTTTCTTTGTGAAAACAGATCATTCAAGTTTCCCCATCTACTACACCCTGTCTAAGAAGGGTGTGAAGCAGTTACTACCTATTGTTAGTGTGGAACAAGCACTTCCACTGAGCGCTAGCTAGGCAATATAGATCTGACTAGGGTATCAACACCGGATGACCTGTCAATTAGTGTGAAGATTCCACCAGATACCATTTTAGAAAGTCCTCAGTCATGACATGATCTTTGAGAAAGAACCTAGAGTATTATCAAGAGCTGGGATTTTTACCCACCTTTCCAAGCCTCCTAGATTACCTGTGGATCTCTAGGGGATAATTTCTGATGGTGATATAATTAAATATCAGTTGACCCCAATTTTGGGTTAATAATGTTTAGGGGATTATAGGTAATTTTCCAGGTTTAAATTAATTGAGGATTGATTTGGGTGAATGCTTAAGATCTCATCAGGCAGATTTGCTGATTAAATGAGGGGATCTGATAGTTTATCATTGATTAACTATCAGATTACTGATTGAATCAGTCAGTTTCATCACCAACCAATTAGGAATTAATGAGCAAGTTGCATGGATATTGATGCCATCTGCAATTAGCAAATCTTCAGTTGGTTCATGAACTTCTATAATGGGTAAAGAGTACCACTACCTAAGCATATTGATCACCAAATATAGTTGGTTCGCTGGGATTGAGTGGAAAACGTTAGGGAAATGTTTTCTGACGTTTGTTTTAAACCTCAATGATGTCTGACAAGAGAATCCTAATCATATGGAGAAGACCATCGCTGGTGAGATGTCAAAGGGAAGTCAATGACAACGGCTACCATTTCATGGCTGAGGCGCCAACTGAGGGTTGGGCACCAAATTTCCTCTATAATTCCTTTAATTCACATTAATAAAGGACATTGACATTAAGTCCAAATATTGAGTTAGAAATTGATAATTTTAAGCTCTATTCATCTTTATGAAATTCTTGTTGTGTAAAATATTGGGGACTCTTTTTTCATATAAAGAGTAAGTATAAAGGAATTTAGAAGAGAAGCTGAACTTAGAATGGACTCTCCGTAGACTCCATGTAACAAGAAGAAAGGCCACAAACTTCTGTATCTGAGAGTGTATCAAGTTAGGCGGATAAGGGAAGAAGACCCTACAATTGACATCAACAATATTTTGTGGAGAATTACAGGTCTAGCGTTGGACAACGACACGTTTATCAATTCAACTACAGATAATAGTTGGCATACTATTTTTAATTAACTATTAACTACTATCAAATAACGTTTATTGTGAAAATATAAACCTGTGCTGTTAACTGTTTGGATATTTTAATTGGTGAAGAACCCAGGATTGTAACATTTGGTACTCACTAAAAGAGTATTAACTCCAAAATTTTAACATCAAGGTTCTTTGACACAAAATACTTAGGAGTGTTGAGCATTATATTAGAAAACATTACTACACAACCTATCAGAGTCAGAAAAGAACAATTTTTGCACTGGCCTGATGACTAGTTGCCATGACATTAATATGTACATGTTATAGGGGATTTTGACAAGCTTAGGTTTGAGATGTGACTTGAATGGCAGAAAAAACTTGAGCTTTTTAAAATATTTCAGCGAAATCTTTTAGTATTGGAACCAATAAATATGGTTTTTGTAATAGCGAGGTCCACAAATTGGATACCTGCTCCACTATACCATTAAAATTCAAACCCAAACGCCACTAATAAACTTAAGATGCCTTTATTGGTTAAAAGCTGAACCAACTAGCCAAGGCAGGGTTAATCATACCATTGAAGAGCCCTTGGGCATCTATTTGTTTTTTGTATGCAAAAAGGATGAAACCCGTCAAGTAGTCATGGGCTACCGCCATTTAAATGAGATAATTAAGAAGGACTCTTACCCACTTACATTGATGACGCTCAGAAACGCCTGGTCAGTTAATAAAATTTCAGTGATGGATCTGCCCAGAGGTTACTGTTAGATGGTGCTTTTGCCAGAAGATCATTAGAAGTGCGCCTTAATCAGCAGCCAAGGTTGTTGAAAACATTAGAATGTCACAGGGGCTCTACAACGCCCCTACTACCTTCCAGCACATGATGGATTACATTTTTGGCGATCGCGAATTTTCCAGCATGCTGATTTATCTTTAAAGACATCACTTTATCAGTTAAATCTTTGAAGAACATCCACAGCATCCCTGTGAGGTCTTTACGCAGCTGCATGCATCCCATCTGAAGTTTTAACTGAGAGAGTTCACCTTTCTTACAAAGCAGATAAAGTCCCTTGGTCATGAGATCAGCCCTAGCATAACTAAACCTCAAGACGGGAAGATGAAAGACTTTGTGGCTATGGAGCCACCCAGGAGCAAGAGGGATATCAATTATTCCTCACAATGGTGGTATATTACTGGCGGTTCATTTATATTTCATGGACTTGGCTGTACCCTTCTCATGCCTGTTCACCAAGAAGACCAAGTTTGAGTGGGGCCAAGAAAAAAAAAGCCTTTGAGAAAGTCAAAAGCAAGATTGATAGAGTTGCCAATATTAGCCTACCCTGATTTTGACAAAACGTTCTACCTCTATACTGATGCCAGTGATGTAGGACTTGGCGCGACCCTGGCACAATTAGATCAAGATGGGGTAGACCAAACAATTGAGTTCTATTCCAAGGGCTCAGAAAAGCAGAGAAGAACTAAATGGTCATTAAATAGAAATTCCTGGCAATGATCTGAGCAGTCAAAATTCTCAGACCTTAATTATATGAGTTACATTTTAAGGTAGTTATGTATCGTGTATTGCTCTTCTATTTTCAGATTATAAAGGATCCTGACGGATACCTTTCCCACTGAGCAGTGTTACTTCATGATAAAGTTTTAAGTTCATAAATTGAGCTGGGGACAAACACCTAAATGCTGACTGCTTATTGCATTTCCAAGTGTTTTACTTACAAGCGCCAGAGAGCGAACTCCTCTATGACTTAATAAGGTTACCAGAAGAGGCCTGGCAGGATGAAACAGATGAAGCTAAGAGCGTCCTTAGAAGGTGTTTTAAAGGCATCCAATATACTAACATAAACCAAAAAAGAAGATTTAAACGAGGTGTATGTCTATATGGGTCCAGTGAATGAATAGATTTGGTGATGAAGGCCCATAAGAACGTAGTTATGGAAGATTTTATAAAACACTTTCCTAACTGGAAGAGTTATTCTACTGGGATGTATGTATGACAAAGTTCACCAAGATTTAGAGTTGTGCATACCCTTTGAGAGTTTCTTCCCGTTGGAAAGGAAACTTAGAGTTTACGCTAGTTCCCCTATAGTGACCTTCATCAATGTATCCACCGATGTGGTGGGACCTCTACCAACTACATCTAGTAAATAAAAGTTCATCCTAGTAGCGATTGACCATTTCACCAAGTGGGTTGAGGACTTATGGTCAAGTCATTTAACATGTTTTTGCCGCTCACTTCCTAAAAAATTAAGTCATCACAAAACATTGTTGCCCTCAAGTGTTACTTTCAGGGTTTAGGAAGAATTTTATCTCAAGTGTGATGAGAAAGTTAATGGACCTAGTGGAAGTGAAACAGCAGTTAGCTACTCTCTACACCACATCCTCAAACAAAAGAATTGAACGAGTCAATGGAACCTTGAGAGGGATTTTGAGGAAAATGGCCCGCACTACAAACTATAATATGATCATTTGCTGCCATCAGCGTTGCTGGCTTACAAGTTGAGTCACCATCAAAAGATTGGATATCCCATTTATAAGCCTTGTATAGTTGAGAGGCAACTCTGCCAACCCACTAGCACCAATCCTCACAGCGGACCAGAAGAGCTGCCACCTGAAAACTATCAGCAGTAGCAGACAATAATCTTATCATAGTTCATTTTGGAATCTTCAAACAATATAGAGTAGACTATTTTTCAAGGTCAACAGGAGAGTCAGAAATGAACTAGGTACCGGAATTCAGCCTAGAAAACAAGCTTTGTTATACTTTCTATGAGGAATTCTAGCCAGTGAAGTTACAGGCCATCTAAACTAAGCCTGTTACCTTCTTGGCAAAGAGAGGAGCCATGTACTCTACCTGGGATGACGTTACTACCATTATAATTAATAGAGTATATGCTCAGCACCTGGGCTCATTCCCCATTCTTTTTGTCAGGGTAATTGTCACAGATGAGGCAGAAAGCATACCAGTGGATCATTCTCATTCAGCAGAATAAGTAGAGCTCACCCCAAACAGTCGAAAACGCAGTCAACTAGCCCGCTGCAGATGGAAGTGAACGAGTCACTTTTATAGAATTTGCGAGGCAAGAAATTTACCCTCACAATAATAGTCATGTTGTGCAATATAAGCCACCCTGGCGCTTCAGAAGATTTGTTTAATGAATAAGACTACGTTGCCCAAGATTACATTGAAATCAACCCCATTTTACCTTCAAGGGGTTAAATAAATAAAAACTCATTAATGACAAAATGATGATTTAACTTATTATACCAATGAGAATGATTGAGGCACTCAAGTAAAAATTAGCAGATATGCACAACAAACAACTTTAAGATTCACTCAAAAACAAGATGTGATGCTCTTTAAAGTTTTACCATCACACAAACCAGCTTTTGACAAGCATATCACCAAATCTAGTTATCCAGAAAGCCAAAGAAGATGCTACCGCCCACAACCCAGAAGCAGTTACAGATGAAAGGGCCCCTTGGATATCTAGGTTCAGAGGTAATCGCTGCAAAAAAGATCTTTCATATACAAGAACAAGGTTAAATGGTCAAAGAATCAAAAATGGCAATTAGACGCCATATTAATAGATGATCTTAAAAATCAAAAATATCGCTACCCAAATAACTAGTTTTTTCCAATATTCATTAATTTAAATTTATTTTTATAAGAAGTTTAGTATTCTTTACTTTTTACTCTAATAAAAACTTTTCTCAGAATCTCAGCTTTATCCTTTTATTTCACATATAGTGTTTTTCAGTGAACTAATCGCATGTAGCCAGTTAGGTATTAGAAAGTGAGCAGAATAAAGCAACAGGTTAGATATCTGTTTTAAAAATCTCTATATCATTATACCTTGGAGCAAAGCTGTTAAGGGGGAGTTGGACTTACTTCTGTTGAGTCCTAAGGACCAACTTATAGCAAACATGTCAGAGAGTGTCAAAAAGAGACTCTTTAAGGGCTCAAACTGTCTAACAAAGAAATCAGTGATAAAACATGTAGCATCAGAGGAGAACTTAATATACAAGGATAATTATGATCTAAAAGAAGTTTTCTGGTTTCTAATCTTTATGGAGTAAACCCCATGAGCAGAAAGTCAGTCTCACTTGTTAAGTGAGCTAAGGTTGGTGAGCTGCTATACCAATACTAGGGAGCTGCTCACTACAACAATGATTTTATCAAATACTTTTCCATATGTCTGGAACTAAAACTCAGAACATGAAGTACGTTCCCTAGTGATTAATATTATTATCTTAAAAAGCGGACTCTCTGGCTGCTAAAACAATTGATAACTTTTATGAAACCATAATGCAGTCAGGATGCCATCATTTTTCTGTGATGATAAATCAATTAAAATGGATTGCATAAAGATTTGTAAATGCCAACTGGGTAAAGTTGCTCTGGAAACCCATCTTATGGAACATGATGGTAAAGAAGACAAGGCACCAGTTACGTGAAATCTGCCTGCTTTTTATACTTCTGTTCTGGTTGATGGAGTGCCCGTACATCCAGATACTTTGGTGGCTCCAGTGTTTACTTTCATTCCTTGTCTTAGTAACTCAGAAAAGTAAGAAAAGGATAATGAAGGCCTTTGGGCCCTACAGCTATGGGTTTTCATTTCAGGTTAACCCATTTAATTCATCAAAGTTTGATAAATGGAAGAATGCGCAAAACATTCTCAAAATTTATGAGATTAGTATTGGTGGAGCGTTTGACATAACTAAGTTGGCAGCGGTAATGAAGTTTCAGAACAAAAAATTAGGAGTTATTTATGCCGAAACTACAGATTGCTGGCATGCCACCTTAATGCAAAAAACTTCTTATTAAGGAGATTTGTGCTGATAAAAAGGTGAATATTCAGAAGTTGTAATTACTTAGTATCACCTTTTATATAGATGAAACTATACAAGCTTTTGCAATATGTTATTATTTAGAGGTGTAGAAGCCATCTTGGACAAATGTTATAAAAGTCTTTGATTCTTATATTTCTCTTTTCCATAACTGGGTGATTTATAAGGAATCTCATGGGTTCTAAGTCCATTTTTAAATGAGGAGAACGACATAACCCATATGATAAATTATCTCCAAAGAGCACTGTCACTTTTGAGGTGCCTAATCAAAGTACTCAGTTGCTTCTTGACCTTTTCAACCAGGCATTTCATAGCCAAAGAATAAACTTGGATTATTTCCCTCGTTCTGATAAGCCTGATTTTAATCAGATCATCTGATATCTTTGCAAAATTAAGAACACTATGACAATCGTTGCCCTTATTTGATCTTCAAACCTAGGGCTATTTCATTGAGCCTTATAAATGATGCAGACTTTTAAGAGTTATTGCGTAGTAGAATGGAGTTTTTTTACCTCCACCTCCTCAGAAAAATCAGGTAAGAAAACCTCCTATGAACTACCTTCCACTAAATTAAGGTGTGCCAAAGACACCCAACCTCCGCCAGTCCAGTAAGTTACAATGGATGATATGTAGTAGTTACAAAACGCTTGCAGAAGGACAATAAGGCTGAGTTGAGAAAAAGCTGTAATAAAGTAATAGCTTCTACAGTTAAACAAGAGTTTAAGCTGCCTCCAGAAAAACCCTCGTGTTAGTTGGAGCTTATGTGGTTAAAACCATTAAGAGAATTATGGGTCCAGCCACAATAAGACAAAGAGATTCAATGTAATTTAGGTCAAGTGGATATTTTGTATCCTTTAAATAAAAATATCAGATGCTTTCTTTATCTAAATGCCCTATATTTGATACTAAAGTGAATAAGCTAAAAATCAGAGAACTTTTTTATAGTGGGCGCTGGTTACCATTGTGTCCAAAAAACAAATAGAGAAACTGTGCCTTATTACAGACATGACATCATGTAATCTATGGTATTATGGGCCCTCAGACCACAGCCTCTAAAAGGAGCATAAGTACCTTGCCTCTCTAGTTCAGCTCACTGGTAATATCTTCTCTGGTTATTGTTTACAAAATCAAAAAAATGACTTTTTTACAAAAACCTCATTTCATAAAGACATATGGATTCAAAGCTGATTTTTAAAAAGAATAAGTTAAAAAACTAAGACAGCCTCTTCCAATATTTTAAAAATAAAAGGATGAGGCTTCAGACTCATAAAATCAGGGTTTGTTAACCTCACATACAAGGATGGAATAGTGTATATCAGTTATCATCAGCTGCATGGCCATAATAAAAGGTTTTCTAATCAGATTGTGGAATCTAAGGGTGTACCTCTATGCAAATTGTAGCTTAACCATTCTGGTGGGTCATCACCTTATTGTGGGACCCAAAATTGATTTAAAAAATCTTCACAGTCAAAAACAAAATATTTGTACCATTTTGTCATTCAATTCAGACCTGTTGATGCATCTGAAATTATTCTTCCCAAATATACAAAAATCAGTTACTGCTAGAAAATATATATACATACCCTAATCAAATATAGCAGCATCAAATTGTTGCTTTTATTCATCTTTTACCCATCAAAAAAATACCAGATATATATGATTTGGACATTTTGATGAACTGAATTTTTTTACAAAACATTAATGTATTTTCACATTATTACCTTGTTGAGTCTGTCAAGGTGAAAGGAAAATTAGAAGGATCATGCCTTGTCCCTTTTTGATTTTTATTTTATTTTTTCTAAAGAAAATTTCAATCTGGGTTGAGTATATGATGTGTTACAACATAAATGTATCAAAAAACATCTCTAATTCACTTTTTTCTAACAGGTGCTCAAAGGTGATGGATGAAGTGAAAGATATAGATTAATCTACCTTTTCAGGTGGGAAATGTTAGTGCCTTCCAAAAACCCTTGATCGCCTTAATCTTATTATAAAAGAAGAAAGGTTTGGGCTGAGTAGTAATAGACTTCCTGAAGCATAACCATACTACCAAAAAAGATTTTTGTTCATAATAAAAATGATGACGTGCTTAACCGCTTGGGTAGCACAAGATATTTTTATGTCTCAAATCTAATTCTGGGCTATTATCAGATTGAGCTGCCTAATCTGAGCTGGAGAAGTGTTCTAAGAAGATTGCTCAGGATTTATTGACTTACTTGGATGCCACGAGGGTTTTGCAATGCCCTCACAACTTTCTAATGAATAATGGATACTATTTTAGGGAACCTGTAAATTTTATGCATTCTAGTTTCTATGGATGAATTGAATATATTTCTATGATTTATTAATTATATTTAATTACTCAGATGAAGTTTTCTGCACTCTTGCCAAGGCTTATCTTAAAATCTGCAGTATAATTGTGACTTTTTCTGAGAGCAACTTGAATATCTGAGGTTCATTATTAATAATCATGGATAACGGCGTCATCCAAAAAAGTGAAGACATTGAATGTATGATGCAGCTGAAAGCAAGCACTGCGATTAATTGTTCCTTTGAATGATCACCTATTATAGACAATTATTAGAGATTACATCAGGATAGGAGAAATGTCATTTCATTTGTTAAAATGGAGTACCTTTAGAATGAACTGAAATTTATTAAAGGGCCATCAATAAACTAAGGCGTTACTTACCCAAGAGCCACTGCTAATGAACCCTAATTTTCTAAAGGCATTTAAAAATCAAAAGGACGCTTTTTTCACCGTTGTTGGGGCTGTGTAATCACAAATTTAATTCTGACAGGATTGAGCTACCCATGTCTTACTTCAGTCAGGCGTTAAATGTCCATAAATGCAATTATGTGTTAATTGAGAAGGAGTGCCTAGAAGTTGTTTATATGCGTAAACAATTTCAGGTTTACTTGGAGTGCATTTCATTGTAGTAATTTATAATGCTTCCCATTTCTGTTTACAGAGCCTGAAGTAGCCAGAAGGGCGTCTGGTTCATTGAGTTTTAAAATTACATGTATAAAATTTAAAAAATTCAGCAATGCCCCAGTGTAAAGCATCAGAACGCTGATGGTTTATTTTGAATGATTAACTTAGCATTAATGACAGATAAAGCTAATAATTTTTTTGGTGAGATGATAACCCAGCAATATGACAATGACCTGTGGAAGTTCAGCGCTTTTTAGAAGTTTTATGGAAGAAGTCTTTAAAAATTGGAAGCTCTATAGTTCATAATTATCAGCAATTCTCAATACCCCTTCAATGAATCTAACTGTATTATTATTATTAGGTCCCAAAAAGCGACAGGCATGTGAGTTTTAAGAATATGATGAGCTAATAAACAGCGCTACTATTGTCAATAATAAATTTTGGCATTTATAGGAGCCTACGCTGATGTAAGAGATGCAAGTGGATGTCCCTTAACAAAAATACAACTCCTATAAGTTGATTATACCAAAATTTGTTTAGCACCCCATCTCTTTTGATGTTGTGGGCCCTCCATCCTCTAGTTCTTGTCAGTTAAATATATAATAGTATCCATTAATAACTTCACAAAGTGGGTGTGGGCCAAGCAGTTAGTGATTTGGGGCCACAATTACAGCTAAGTATATCCCAGAAGTTTTATTAATTGGCATGAATGTCCCCAATTTCTTTTTGATGGATAGTGGGACTAATTTTGCATATCAGATTATATTCAAGATCAATAATTTGTTTGGTTTATGAGGGGTATTATCTACACCCTAACAACTTGAGCCTAATTGTACTTTCAAATGAGTAAAAAACTCACATTTGTACTTTATGAAATATTATCACAGTGAAGGCGACCACCTGTATCCTTTTCTTGCCTTCTGTTGTTTTCACCTATAATCTCTCTTAGCATTTGGACATAGAGAACTCCCCATTTTTCTTAATTTATGGGAAGCAAACAGCACTTCCACCATTTTTTATTCATTGTTTCATTGAGAAATTATGTCTCACACTGTCAGACATTTGCCCTCCCAGCTACAAGATAAGAATGTTGTGGGTCAAAATCAGCTGAGAAAGGGAAATGTCAGACATTTATTGTCTGTGATATTGACAAAGCTTTTAATAATATTGAGGAAATTGGCCAAAAGACCCTGGCCAATTATCAAAGGTACCCCAAAAATTGGGGTAACACTAGTTTGAATACCTTGTGGGCAATTAATATATATTTTAGCAGTAGAATTACTCTGACTTCATGGAAGACTCCGGGGCGTCCATTGGGTGGATCTCCACCAGCCCCTACCAGTCCAATTCAAGCACCTACACGGTAACCACCCCCTTTTATAGGCATGGCTGGGGTCCCCCATGGTGCAATATTTTTCATGAAAGGGGATTGGATCAAATATTAATTTGTTACCCCACAGTTACATCTTACTCCAAAATAACTCCCCATTCATCTTTCAGCCTAAGTGAAGTGAGTTTTCCAAGCTTCAATAGGTTAAATTTTAATATCTCCTTATTCAGAATGTAACAAGCCATTCCAAGTTTGCATTAAATTCCTTTTGACACTAAATTCAGGCTGATTACTGCTTGGTCAGATATCAAAAGGGATGTTTTTTAACTTATACCCAGGAAGCTTAATAAAAAACTTATGAACCCCAACATTATAAGATTTTAGACTTAATTAGTTTTTATGAAATAGTGATATATATCCCCTATTGCTGAATTTTAGTGATTCAAGAATCAAGCGAGCATTTCACAAGGCCAAAATCCAACACCCACCAAATACTTAAAAAATCTGTACAGACAATAATCCACCTAAGAATGAAGCTTAAACTAATGTGCTGGTTGGAAAAAAATTCTCAAATTTATTATAACAAGGACCAAAGACCTTTAATCCACTTTGCTATGTGTGATTGTTTATATTACAATGGTCTTGGGATTGGATGTATAAGCAAACTGGAGCTCATATGGAAGTGGCCTTCTAAGGTCATTGAGAATACATCAACAGATGCCTACACTCTGAAGGACCTCATTAAAGGGCTTTTTATAAACTAAGTGCACTCTGAGTTCATGAAGGGTTATCTAGCGCTATGCCTATTAAGCCTTAACTCTTAATGATTTTGTGGACCCCATCTAAAATTTGTACCCTGGTATCCAGTAAAGTGAAGAAAATGTTTTTAAGCGCTTTAACCAACCATAAATTATACATCATTATAATTTACTTAAGCTTTGTATTTTAGATAATAGTTAGATAGAGGTTTAATTTCATATATATTTTATCTCGCTTTGAGGTCCATCAACTTTGAGTTATTGCCAAAGCTGTTTTGAGTTATTTTTGGTAAATCTCCTATGGCATTGTTCACTAAGTATTATGATGGAAGATTCAATCCTTAATACCTGCTGGTACAACCTTTTAATCCTTAATCTACTGATGACTGAAGCCCATGGCTTCAGTTGTAAATACCTCTTTATATCATCCTATTTTAAATATCTTACCTAGCTGCACATTTGCATAAAAAAATCAGTAGTATGGATCTATTTATTTATATTTTTTCAAAGTAAGCTGACCAGGGGACAGACATTGCCAAAAGAAAGAAAGTAAACATTGACATGAATTTGAGAAGGGTCAACTTCATCATAGAAAGTCTTTCCACCTCCAAATTGGGACTCAGATTTTTCTGGTTACGTCATAAGTAGGTTTTTTGTGTTATATGACCCACTAACCACCAATAACTTCCTTTGGCTGACACCCCAATTGATGTGTAAAGAGTGGGAATTGAACCTTCAACCTTCAGGTTGGTAGCCGTATGCCCTACCAACTCACCTTCCCCCCTAATATGGTATCTATTTTTGTCTAGATATTGACAAGTGTCTCAGTTACCTTCAGAAATTGCTACTATTATGGAATCACCCTGAGCTTAAGTTATTGTTTCCCTAGCCTAATTTTTAAATTACTGCATTGTTTTCCCATTATTAAGTACTGCCTAGTAATCAGAAATTGCATCAATAAGAAAACTATAAAGACAAGGGCATACTTTGGCATGATTTTCATCTAGAGTGATAATTATTTTAATTATAACTGATACCATTCTACACTAGAGATTTCTTTAGCAAGCCCTGAGCCACTGGCAGTATTCAGTACTACAGCATACTCCGCTTTTATTTTCTATAAAACCATTCTTTATAGTAAGGCTTCCTTGTGTATGATTTATCAGGGCTACTGTCCCCAAATCATACTTTGTTTTTGTGTCTTTTTGTTCTACGCACCTCAAATATTAATTCCTGCGCTAATTAAACAGTGATGGATCCTATTTTTTAGGAATGGGTAATGTAAGGCCCTTAGCTTCAGCTACCAAGATGGGCAGGTTCTTGAACCAATTTAGGTAAAAAAAGGGTTTAATTCAAAAGGCAACTCAAAGCTGGATCCTAAACCTTGGGCATAACTTAGAAGAGAGATTGGTGTCTGGTGTCCCTATCTGTTTGCTATATGCCTTTCTCTCTTCTACTCCTCAGCCAAAACCTATCCAAGTAAAATTCTACATGATTTAATTTGAGAAAACCAGACAACTTATAAAGACTGTGGAAAATAACACAAATTATAGCTCATATTATCTATCACCTTTGAATATTTACTCAGAAGTCAATCTGAATAGCAAAAAATTTCCTAACAAGTCAAATATTATCAAAATTCAAATTTGAAAAGATCAAAAATGGGGATTAAAGCTGATATCAATTATAAGTTTAGCATAATGGAATTTAAGAGTTTTGAGTTTACAGAATTGACCAATATATATGGGTATCTAGACTTTATTGTTACTATGTGTAATCATTAAATTCTATATGCCTAAGATTATTGGTGTATTAACCTGATAAAACAAAGATTTAAGTTAATAACCATTACCTACTACTGAATTTAGCCTAATAAATTCTTCCCTTCACAACATAAAACCTGAAACCCTGTTAATGATAATGTATCAGTTTATTTGTCTTGACTACCATATTATATTTTGTATATAAAGAGCTCTGGTTTAGTACTATAGTATACATAAATAAATTAAAGTGTTAGTGTTCTGTGGAAAGAAAATGGTGGAATTACAAGATCAATTTTTTGAGTGCAACAGCTTGAAGAACGTTAGACCCACACCCTCTCCACTTTAAAAAATGCATGAAATCTAACCTCTCTTCTTTCCTCACCTGGATCAAGTCCTTAAAGGTAGGGTTCGCCAGGAAGTCTGGAGTTGATGTTATGGGGTGCTCAAACATCCACACCAACAATTTAGTTTTTTCATGGCTCTTTCTCAACATTACAATGGCTTGGTCTATAAAATTTGGATTATATTTCAAGTTTTATAAATGAAGTCAGGACTAAAACGCATTTAAGAATTTATGAGAAAATTGATGAGACCCACCAAATTGCCAAAAATATAGCTGTAAAGACAACCATAAGCTAGGCAATCAATGAAGTGTAGGCTTTCAGGAATATCTCATCTTTCTTTGACATTAACTTGATAATAGTCTAAATTTAACTTACTTAACTGATACTAAGACATCTGAAGTCATATGGCATCTACTCAGGCTGTCCATAAGCGCTTCACTCCCTTTGGTATTTTTTGCTGAAACATAAGGAGTAGTATGCTCAAGTTGAAGGAAAATCATAAAATTATAATATACAAGAAGCTATGGAAGTGGGCGTTGTTATACTGAAGGTCCAAAATATTTAACTTTTCTTGGTAGCATCATCTAATAGATAATGATAATCAATTTCAGGTAATTACTACTGGTAAAATTGCAGAAAGCACTCATAAATAAGTTTTAAGGCAATCTGGCCCTAACCAAAAGATATAGACTTTTTGGTTAACAATTAAAGAAAAGGAAATTTCTAATGACATTTTGCTCCTTTATTTATTTATGAGGCCATGGCTCAAGGGTCCTGTAATCAGGTTCTCTTAACATTATATTATCAGCTGTAGTTTCCACTTTTTAGTTGATATATAACTTCTAATAAACTTAAAAAGTGCGAATTGGTATTAGTTTCACCTTTAATTTCTAAGAGGAAATTCTAAAAGCTCTACATTCCTTCAGCATACCAGACATCATTAGTAGGGAACTATTGATCTTATTCAGGTAGCAAGTCAGGACACAAAGGATAAGAGTGAATTTAATTCCTTTATCTATTATGTTTTTGTAATCTCAAGAATATTCCTTTTTGAAAGGAGTACTTTTATTGATTTAAAAAAATAAAATGCCAGCCTAATCCGCAAAGCTCCCTAGGCTGACAAGTCTACCATGTTTCAACATCAAACTAAGAATTTAAAAGCTCAAGTGATTTTGTAGTTTTAGCTCATGACTTATTGTTTGCCCAAACTGTAGTTAAAAATACATCATTAGCTCTCTTACACTGCTTTTTCAAATGAAACTTCTATTACTTCTGGCAGATACTTTGTTACAAGAGCCATCTTTTTAATCCAGAAAATTTATCTCAGATGTTTCCAGAGTATAAATGATAGTACATAAGATGATAGTCCTGGCTATACTCAGCAATGGTTTTCTAACCAACATGATATTTTCTTATTTTAAGAAACAGATTAAGTTTTCTCCTTTGCTGAGTTCAGTAGTTTGGTGTCATATTTCTAATGCAGAGGTCAGTTTTCATACAATAAAAAATGCAAAAGTTGCTTTTCTTTACCATAGCAATAACATCAGTTACCAAGATTTGATTTGAGCAGATAGATTTTGATAATCACACAGGTGAGATGAGCGAATTTAATAAAACCCAATAAAACTGGGCGAAAGTCGTATCAGGCAATGGCCAAAATGGTGCACCCAAAGGCAAAAAATGCCCTAGATATGGATCAGGAGCCAACGCCGCCAAGAAACCCCAAACCCAAACACCGCCTGGGTTTGTGGAATTTACAACAAAACATACCAATACATGGAGATACAGTACGTGTAGCCCCTATAAAAAGTTTTTATGGGCTCTGACTTTTATTAGGGGTCGTTTCCCCAACTCTGTGGGAGAAGATAGGTGAGGCACAGGCCTCCCTCTTTCCCCATGCAGTATACATTACCACCCACACCATCCATTGTAGCTGGATCAATATGAGTTTTGAGACTGAAGAGGATGCAGATGCCGCAACAAAAGTCTTTGTTAAAATAGCCCTCTCCAAGGGCAAATGAATTGTGTGCACCGCAGGCACCAGATGGAACAAAGCAAACATTTTGTTCATCTCTTTCAACTCGCTTCCCACCAACCACCCCTGTAAGCTAATTGAAGATGAACTCTGATTCAGCCTCCAAAGCTATGGAGAAATAAACATCTCAAACTACAGTGTTTCCACCTGATGCCAAACCTGTGCACGGGAAAGGCAATTGCTGTAATCGACCCAGTCCCCAATGTGGCTGCAAATTTAACCAAAATCTCATGCACCATGGTATTCCACCTCCCGGATGGGGGAGTGTCAAAACCTTTATGCATTACACCAGAATGCGCACCCCCCATCTGCAACCATTGCACCGCAATGGGGCACAATGAGCATCTGCGCCCCATGAAAGAGGGCATCATGGCCCCAGACTTTTGTGACAATGCCATTGACGAAGATGAGGAGTCCTTCAGAAAAATGGTTGACGCCAACCAAGCTTTCATCTGGGGAGAGGATGTACACTACAACCTCATCAACCCAATCACACCCAAAATACAAAAACAGGTACAGAAGGCCCACAAGCGGGCAGCAGCCAAGGCTGCATCTCTCGCGACCTCCTCCATTGACCTGAACTAAATCCAGATGGACAAAGAGGAAATTGGCCGAACCAGCCAATCAGAAACTAATTCCCAAGCTGGAGCAACTATGGAGAATGTGATCTAAACCAAACAGTTGGATTGGACAACCCATACATAAAATTTTAACAAGCTGACAGAATCACCACATGATCCCAATCAAATAAACCTTTTGGGACTTTACAAATCCACTATGGATGCACCAACAGGGGCAGAGCGCCTAAATCAAACCCCAGAAACATAGGGGGCCAATAAGAGCACCAACTTAAATCAACCAAAATCACGTGTGGAAAAGCTTAATATAATCCACAAATCTACCAATATTCGCATAAAATCATCACAAGGTAAGGAGCCAGAAGCCTTGGAGTGGACTTGCCCAATCACATGGTGCAACTCTAAGGCAATGAGTGGGGGACTAGGGCCGGAAGGCCTGCCCAACCGCTCCAGAGGCGTCATGGGCACCTCAGTGTCAATAGGGACGCTAAACATTGCAGGAGCCAGGGCTCAAGCATCCTGAGCCAAAAAACTGGACTTCCTGCACAAACCCCTGGTAGACATCTTGGCCATCCAAGAGACCCACTGTCTACAGGGGGAAAGGGATCCTGAGCGGCTAGGGTCTCACCGTCCCAGTCAATATGGACATCCCATTGTGGGGTGGTCGTCCATAATAATAACAAAAAATTAAAAATCCTCAAATCCTCATTGCACTTAGATGGCCGCATCCTAATTGCAAGGATTGCAAACTAAGAGGCTACACTATTGATAGCCTGTATCTATGCACTATTCACTGCGTCCAAGCAGAAACAATTCCTCAAATCCATCCTGACGCTCAACATCCCGCTGGACACTATCATGTTGGGCGATTTCAACTATTAGACGATCCCACTATGGACCAATGGCCCAACCCCAGGGGATACTCACCAGGACACTCCAAGTTTCGCATGATGAAGGCATACCTTGGTCTGTATGACACCCTCCCCCCAGGGCTCCACTCCTCCACCACATGACCCACCCCAACATATGCGAGGGTACACTCATCTCAATGAGCCGCATCAACCACATCCTCACACTGAAATCTTGTCACTTGTTCATTACAAACTTTTGCCACAAGAAAAATTAATTTCTCTGACCATAGTCTAGTTTTGGTGCAGTTCACGCCAACCAGGACTCAAACGTGGATGACGCCCTGGAGGAAGCTATACCCAGAGAATATAAAAGTCACCAAAATTTCCAAATGGGTCATGCACAAAGCTTCAAACACAAAATTCACTACCCCATTCAAATCGGATCCCATCAAATCTTGGGAAAAATTCAAATCCAAGCTAATAAACAAGAGTCGCCATATCATTTCATGCAAATACATCGTGGATACCACCACGATCAGATGCACCCTGGTGGAACTTGACCACCTTGAACTAAACACCCTGAAAACTAGATACAGCCCAATTTGGGGGCGCAAATGGGTGGCAATTTCCGCCCGCCTCAACGCCCTCATCCACAAACACCAACACATAATCAAAGTATCGTGGAAAGGTAAGCACATAAGAGAAGCTGAGACCTGCTCAGCATTCTTCTTCCACCAATACCACTCCTGAGGCAGCCTGCCTCAGTGCACACAGGTCTGCAAAGCTGATGGAACCATGGTAACTGACCCAACGGAGGTCAAGGCAGAAATCCACTTCTATTACACCAAACTTTATCACAACACCCCACCTGACACCTAAAAAATAAAAAAATTACACTTCACCAGAATACAGAGGGCACTTCCAGACTATAGTCTCCTACATCTTATAATGCAGGAGGAGCTCTGGAACACAGTCTGCGGTGCACCACATAGGAAATGCCCAGGCCCTGATGGGATACCCTATGAATTTTACAAAACATACTTTAAACAGATCGTCCCCTCCACCTAGCATCTATGAACCAGTGCTTGCTGGAGACCCGTCTCCGCCCCGGAGGCCAGGACTCCTATTTCATTATCCTATTTAAAAAGGGCGACAGACTTGACCTGTCCAACTGGCGCCCAATAGCACTCTCAAATACTGACATTAAACTACTCGCAAAAATTCTAGCCACCAGACTGGGAGCACTAGCCTCAAAAGCCCTATCACCCAACCAATTTGGTTTTACACCAGGGTGCTCCATCTGGTCTAACATAAACTCCATCACCAATGTAAGCCAATCCAAAGTGAAGGGTGCCCTGGTATTCCTCGACCAGGAGAAGGCATACGACCACGTTAGCTGCCCATACCTAAAAGAGTGCCTACATGCTTTCAATACCACCCAGGTTCATCAACTGTGCAATGCTCCTCACGGAATCTGCATCAATGGTTGTATGTGGCCCTGATTTCCTGACCAACAGGATCACCCCATGCAGAGGGCTCAAGCAAGGGGACCCACTCAGTCTGCTACTGTACAATTTCAGCTTTGACCCACTTCTCCGTCTTGCCAACTCACACCTCAGGGGCATAACTGTGCCAAGCCAGCCCCCTGTCAGGATACTAGCCTTAGCAGACATCTGTGTAACAGGTATAGCTGCCAACAGCAATGCCCTCCAGCTGGAGCGCACCCTAGAGGAATACTCCATGGTGAGCAGTGCATTGCTAATAAACGGAAAACCAAAATTGTCCTCCTTGGCAAGTACACCACCAATTGGACCAAATCCCCCACCACACACAACCCAAGACGCAAAAACTCGCTCGCTCTACCCTTTTTGTTACCCCCCACCATCCCTGTCCGCCACCTTAGGATATGGTTGGAAACAGGGGGGTATGCAAGCGAGATGATCAAATTAACCTGCTACAACAGATATCTAACAGAATCGCCTCCCTAAAGGGTAGATCTCCCAGGTTAACAGGGCGAGTTGAAGTTGCCAACTTGCTCATCCTCCCGATGCTGTGGTTCCCCACACATGTGATCCCCTTCTCCCCCACCTTTATAACGTTGATCTGTGCGCTCATCCAGGGTTAGCTGTGGCCTGGATCCCGACCACCAGTCCAGGTTGAGATGCTGTATGGCCCATGCTCCAGTGGGGGCATGGGCCTGATAGATTTTGAGCTCCACGCCAACCACATCCTGGGCACCTGGATAAAGGAAGTGCTAGCCCCAAACCCCCACAGCAGCACTGGTCCAGTGCAGCGAGGGCCAACTTCACGCAGCCACTCAAAATACCCAACCCGCACCATCCTTCCAGCTTACTAATGTACCCATAACCGCCCAAATGCAACGGGTCCACATGGAACCCCCCCCTCACTTTAAGCGCCTCCTCCAAACCATCCGCCGCATGGGGTGGACTGTTGCTACCACCAGTACAGTGCAGGGAAGGGGATGACCCAGACCCCACTTTGCATTATGAAAGCCACAAGACCACCCCAACAGAGATATACTCACATTGACCCCATCAATCGCCAGAGTTGACTACCTAGATGCTTTGGATATCCCAAACGACCTATCCACACAAAAGGCAAACTGGAGAATGACGCACCATCCACTCCTCCAGCTGAGGGTAAGAGCCAACACCTGGCGCTGCCTAAGAAGAACCTACAGAATGGCGGACTGCTCCCACTCCACGCAACCTGTGCAGTATGTGGAGGAGAGGGCTCCCTACACCACCGCCTAGAAACCTGCCCCTCCATCCATAGCCATATGGCGAGAAGTCGCACGCCTGCTCAAGATCCAAGATGGCCAGGATTTCTCTATCTCGAAGAGCCTCCTCACAATCTGACTTTCATCCCCAATCCCATCCACCCTGTGCACCCTATTGATACCCATTGCAATGTGGATGATTCACACTATTGCCTTGAATGCGTTCAAGGGCACAGTCCCTACCATCCATGAGGTTGTCAATAGGTTTCACGTCCATTTACTGGAGCATTTCCAAGCCTGGCTCTATGGGCATATGAGACCAAGACAGCAGAGACTTATAAACTCATGGTTCCCGCTCTGGTTCCTTCACATGGACCCCTTCCTTCACACCTGCTCTATAGTGGGGGCAACCCCCCTGGAATAGAGCACCAATCCCCCCACACCTGGCGGTCCCAGGTGGAAACATGGGTAACCTGTGTACCCCAGGGTGCCCAATGATATCTATTCATTGCTTTTCTTCCCTCCTCCACCATTTTCACACACATATCAGTAATACCCGTCCCCTGGTTGGCTAACCTCATTTAAATAAAAATAAAAACGTAAAGGTTTGAGGACAAGATTTTGGAAACCTATATATAACCTATATGTTAGAATATATTTTTTACTATCACAAAAGGTGAACTGTAATATAGCTTTTTAATACTCAATTTAGTTTTAAGGCTCAGAGATAGCCATGTTCATGTGATAGTAGGATTTAAAAGATTCTAATAGAACAAAACAATCATCCCAGCTAGCATTTCCTTACAATTTATGTTTCAAAAGATATATTTTTACTTATTGGTGCATATTTTATAACTTAGTGCAAATAGGAATGTAGTTTGTTTGCATGATATTTGGAAAAGACAGGGAGACTAATGCCTAGGCTCTCAGACACGGCTATTACCATCCACCTACCAGATCAATACATTTATAATTGCCCAAGGATAATTACAAACACTATAATGATGCTTTTGTGCTTGTAATGGGGCAATTTAGTTGATTATATAATATGTTATTTGATTGTCCATGGCTTCTGAAGTAAAATAAATTGTTGTAAATCACAGGTTTTGGGTTTTAGTTCCAACAGGGTAAGAACCAATCTATAGTTTGACGATATCCTTATTCAGTATTGAATCCCTGTAAATATATATAAATTAAAAATACAACGTGACGCAGCTGTGAAGGCAAGGATGGAAGCAATAGTAGTATTGGTGATTTTTTGACAAAATATATATAGTTTATCAACGCTACTAATTGGCGTGGTCTCAAGGTAAAATATCCAGGAATAAAAGTTAGATAAAATGTGGATGCGGCCCAAAAGTATTGATATTAAATTAATTTTGACCATAATTCTGGAGTGTGTAAAGATATTTAATCAAATGCCTCATTCTCTTAATGAGCTAAATTTATTATCAAATAAATTGGTTAATAACATGGTTTTAACTCATAATCTCAGCACCCTGTTACAAATTTGGATTTTCGCCCCATTGAGAATATTATTCAGGCGTTAAACAGATCAAATTTACTATAAAAATCCATAGGAAGTACTCAAGAATTAAAACTAATTCTGAAGTTCAACCTCACACTAACATTAATCTAGTTTGGCCACCTAAGAGAGAAAAACACAATTATAGACTTGAAGAGGGTCAATAGAAAAATATTTTCTTTACCAATCAAAAAATAGAAATTTTTCCAAATCAATTAAAATGACCTTATGCATAAGCCACCTGATTAGTTAATAAAAAAATTCCTTACTGAATGGTTGCATCACTCAAACGTCTGACCAAAGTATGACCAGTAAGTTATGTCAGAGGGAAAATTTTAGCAAGCACTTATTGGTTGACCTCAAAATCAAAATCTCTTTCCTTGATTTAAACTCTTTACCATTGATCAGAAACGCGTCACTTTTAATAAGTATTTAGATCAAAAACAGACAATATCAAAGATGAGACTAATCTTCAGGTTCAGTGGTTAAACCCAAATACCATCAGATATAACAATGACAATCCCAAAATGGCATTGGATCTTCATCCTCGTGATAATGATAAATTATACCAATGCAGAAAGAATTGTGGAGTCCAGTCATCCCCACGTGTTTTACCCTATTCTTAATAGTATATGCTAATATTATATATGTAATTTTGAGTGACCATAGTCTTTATTTTTTTTAGTACTAGATGGTCCCAACCCAAGGGGGGGATTCATCGATGTGTGACCATAGTCTTTATCCTTAATCAAAATCTTTGGTCTTTTCTTGATAAAAGGGGTATAATACCCCCTGTTTAATATTAATTGAAGTATTTCTTACTATATCCATCCTTTTTATAATTGCTGATTTAATTTGTGGTCTCCTTTTGGTTTCACATATTTTAATAATTACTAAGCTTAAGTACTTCTACAACTGTCAGTATTGTATAATTACTGAGGTTTAGCGCCTGCAAGCGGCATACTTACTAGGATTACAAGTGGTTCTCATTAAAGGGAGCCCCCATACACCACAATTTATCAATTTTAAAAATCAGGAATTGAAGACAAACCTGCCTTTGATACAAGATGGATTAAGAATGGAATAGTGATGATTATGCCAGGATGGATAGCCCTCTTGTTATAACGTTTGATTGCGACTTTCCCAGTCATGTTTTGATACCATAATTCCATCAAATTACCTGGCCTTCCGCTGAAGTTGTTAAATATTTACCTATGGCATACTAAACCTGGGTGACATTGCATCCTGTGAGGGAGGTTCATCTGTGGATGATTGTTTAATGTTCCTCTATGAAGGTAAAACTCTCTCAGTTACCTACAGTCAACTTACTAATATGACCACATATTGATTGATTTATTCGAGGTATGCTGACCAGGGGATGGACAGTACTGAACACAACACTCAAAATGACAAAACAAAACTACTAACCAGGTGGGAAGCAGAAACTGCTAACCCACCATGGCAGAGGGTGAGGAGGGGTTGGGAGGTTGGTTTTCAGAAAGACCCACCTCGATCAAGGGATGTTGGTTACAGTACCAGATCAGAGCAGAGAGCCAGGGCGTTGGGGCATCCACATAGTGGGGGTTGAGGTCAGCATAGTAGGAGTTTTCCACTTCTGCATCAAGATAATGATGGGAAAGTGTTTCAACAAAAGCTGTGAGGAGAACTTCAGCTTCTTTGTGGGCTTCAGGAAGTTGGGTGAAAAGGGAGATACTGTGGCGGGTGATTTTGGCTGAGGGGTTGAATGAAGCAAGCGTTGCGACATTCATATCAGCAACTTCAGCATCATCAAATAGTTTCGAGATGTCACTGCAGGCAGATTCAGGGAAGTCGGGGGGAAGAAGAGGGTGGGCAGGCCATGATGGAGCTGAGCCACTGACTGGGCCACCGCGGTGCATAGTTTTGGGCACTGAGGAGAGGCCACCACAGCTAAGGCTAGCTGGTGGTCACTTTGGAAGGGGGCTGTATTGGGAAGAGGAGCAAAATGGCGAGGGGTAGGGGTTTCATTGAAGTCAGGAAGAAAAAATTCTGCCCAACCATAATCGCCTTGGCAGAGAGGTTTACCTGTATGCTTACTAATGAGGACATTACCTGATTTGTCAGTTTCAGCCAATAGATCCCAGGGATTTTGGTTCACTGGAATAGTGGCGTTCAAATTTGGGTGGGTGGGATTGGGCGAATGGGCAGCTGCTTGGGTGCCAATGGTGGTCCAAGCATTGCTCTGATTGGCTGGGGTAGATTTAGGTGGGAGAGTGAGGCTGGAGGTTTTGGGAGGGGTGATTTTCCATGTGGGCCCACTGAACGAGATTGGAGGGTGGGAGGGGGCAGCAAAGCGCCCCATACTGAACTTCCAGAGGTGGGCTCAGAAGCCGCAGCAGTGGACTTGGCCTGAGGGCACACTCTTTTTGCATAGTCGAGGCCAAAGCAGAGGGAACAGTTCTGCCTACCATTATCAACCCAAGCCCAAAAGAAATGATCAGGCGCTGCAGCCACACTAGCGCGGGGTGAGCTTTGTTGAGCTATGGTATGGTGGTGTGGTATGATGGTGGCTGTTGCACAAGGAGCAGCAAGGCGCTCCGCACCAGATGGAATGGCAAAGATGAGGTTGGGCTGAGTGCCATAAGCCATGAGCCCACGACCAACTGGTCATACAAAACCTGGGGTGGAAGGTGGGATGGGAGGTTTGCAAAGGATACCACCAGCGTGGTGTCTGAAGGGAGGCGAGTACAGGTTGTGGGAATATGGGGTTTTTTATAAATTAGAGGAGTTTGTGCTGCTGCTTCAGTATCCTCCTCAGATTGGAACCCAATGTCAAAGTAGCCCTTAAAAGGGCGGAAGTCTATAAAGCCAGCTGGCGCAAAGGCCGCAGTGGCTAGCTCAATAATTGCCTTATCAGCATATGGGAATAAACGCCCATAGTCCACTCTAAGGCAATAGCAAATGGCAGAGCGAGGGAGGGCGAGAGGATGGGGCGAGAAGGGTGGACGCGCGCCAGGTGGAGCGCTAATTCCCGTGGGGGGACAAAACGGTTGGAAGCAGTGGGTGGGCTGTTTGAGCCCATCTAAACGCGCTTGCCCGCGGGGTGGAAAATTCTAGGTGGGGGTGCACTGCTGCCCCACACTGGGGTGGCAGGCGGCGGAGCCAAGGGCATCAAAGAATAGGTTTGGGCAGACGGCTGTGGATAAATAAAACTTAAATTTAAAATTGCTCAAAAGCGACTTTGAGCGGTAAAAGAAAAAAGTTTAATATGACCATATATGTTCAATAAATTGATATCCCAGCCAAGTTCCATATGGTACATTTACTTATATTGAACCATGAAGAGCTGTTGTTTCACATGGCTAAACATGATGCCCTAAATCATGCTTATGATAACCTCTATAGTTTAGTATAAAGTCATTTCAGAGAAGCTAGATATATAGTAGATAAACAAAGGTTCATCATTTAACTTTATGAGCAACTTACTGCATTTTATTCTGGTATCAAGAAGTATGTAGAAGAAGCTATGAAAATATTCTGAGATCTGTTAGATGAGTCTGTTCCCAAGACATGGGCTTTACTTGAAGAAGTTGCTAAAGAACTTACTAAGAATGAGGCTCAAACACAAAGTGGACTTTTTTTACAGCATCTACCTCACAAAATGATGATGAACAACTTATAGTTGCTTTGGAAAAACAACTATCATGGGCCTTATTACATCTTGTGGAACTTGAGAATTGTTTTTTTCAACACTCATGGGTCAATTGCCACCTTAAAAAAATTTCCTACATGGAAAAAGAGTATAAGATGGAAGCCTCTCTTAAAAATATAAATACTTTGCAAATAAATTTAAAGAATATGAAAAATGAGTTTCAAAGTGTCTGCTGCAACTAGTTCGATCAACCATCTGGGTTCTAGTATTTTATTTATAGTATCCTATATTTTATCTAATAAGTAGATATCTATTTAATCAGTCTATAATAATTAATTCACCCTGTAGCCCTTGTTTTTATATTTAGTGTCCATACTATGTTGAAAAACTATAAATTGAATCTGCTAAATTCACAAACAACTTTTTTCCTTTAATTTATGGCCATTAATGCTGAGGTTTTAATTATCATATTTCTCCTATTTTAGTTTAGTGTACTAAGGGGGTGGTGCATTGTCATAATGGGCGTCCCACTATCACCCTCATGACGCAGGTTCCACTCATGTCATGGCAGAAATTGTATTTCTGTGCTAAGAGAATAGCAATACATGTGGATTTGCGCACCATGCCTCAGTCTGACCAAGCGAAGTAGTGAAGTTAGATCATTTAATCCCAGCTTATCAGAACCCACGCAGGAAGGTTTAACCCCTTGTACACGGGTTTTGTCCTACACTCCTATACCTTTGCTCCCTACCGCCTATCCCTCCTATTGGTGCGGTATATTTGTCTCAAGGTTGGCCCACCTCAGATAAAATTGGTTTAGTGTGCTATTTTTTCTGCCCTGTGCTGACATAATTAATTATTAGTATGGTCTTATATTAATTATGGCCATCCACTGGTAAGCCTATTACTTCTGGCATATTGCATCTTTTTATGGAAATGCCTCAAGTCCTAGTTATTTACTTTCCATCTTGATTTGATATTATAATTCTCAGCAACCATTCTGGAGTGCTGCTTAGTAATCAATTAAAGCACCAATGAGAACTCTGGTTAAACTAGGATATCTGAGCGGGATTATTATCTGAAAAGAGGATCTTTTCCATAAGAAAGTTGTGAGAGCCTACCTGGAAGATTACTTGAGTGGGTATGTGAGCCTCTGGAAGTATTTGATACTGCGCGAGCTCTCTCTTTTTTTCTTGTATAATACCTTATTACTGAAGATATGGTTTATTTTGTTAAAATTTGGTCAATTTTACAGTCTTTAAACAGTACTTGTGTTTTTGGTATATTGACCTTTGAGCTTAAAATATGACGGCCTAATTTTAATTTTGACATTTTTTGCTCACCACAGGGGAACCACATTCTGTTTTCTATGTATTATTGTCTGCATTATGGATTCTTGTCCCTAATTTAAAGACAACCTTCTAAGAGAGGTAGTGAGACTTTTGGATGTTAAAGGATTGGTTAGGCCTTGCCAAATTGTTTTGATAAAGATGGTCAAATATGAGTGGAAATGTAAACCCACATTGGCCTACTTATTGTATCATATTAGGTCATGATCATTAAACGAGAAAATCTTAGTAAAATCATGAACAAAGCTGTTAACTATATTACCATTCAGAATCAGGAGCTTGACTCTTTACGCGTGGAACTTAACACTCAAGGGACAAAAAGTAAGGTCCCTAGTGAATTAAAATATTGCCTTAAAACAGGACTTTCAGACCACTAACTAAACAATTGTTAAAATGAAAATTACATTGCAGTCAGAGTGCCTCAGTATTTCTAAATATGAGCCTTTTTAAGTTGAAGATTTGCCAGAATCTTTTACATTATCTTCTGGGTCAAGTTGCTCTGGAAACCCTTCAGACAGAACAGGATAGTGAGGGTAATAGGACGGGGTTATATGTAATCATCTTGGTGTTTTCTCCTCTATTCTGACCAATGAAGCTTTTGTGCACCCTGAAAATATGGCGGCACATAGTTGTGTCCCTCCTTCTCTATTTATTAGTAACCTTAGAAGTCAGACATGAAAATTTGTAAGCCCTTGTCCTGCAGCCATGGAAACCAATTTCTGGTCAACCCTGTCAAAATTTACTAAAGTTCAATAAGATAGAAAATGTGCACAAAATTTATGATCTTTTCAAGATTAATATGTCTAGAGCATTTTAATCCACTAAGTTGACAATGGTATTGAGCTTGTTGGATTCTGAAAGCCCAGAGTTAGTTATAATGAAACTAAAAGTTTGCCAGCATGTCCAACTTAATACCAGGACCTTCTTATCAAGTAGTTTTGAGGAGCTGAAATGATGGCCACTTGTAATATGGAATTCCTTAATATCACTTTAGAAGGGACTAAATTACTCAATTACTTTTTGAATGCTTTTATTTGGAGGCGCAGATGCTATCTGAGGCCAATTCTATAAACTACTTTGACGCCCAGATACTCTCTACCATTCCTACAATCTGTAATTGGAATTGTATAGGGTTCTGATATCAGTACTTAATGAGGAGAACGACATAACCCCTATGGTGAATTATCTCCATCAATGTGCTGTCACTTTTGAAGCGCTTAATCAAAGTCCGCGGGAACCTCATGACTCACCATCCAGGGGTATCCCCCTACCAAGGAATTGACACAGACGTATGGTCCTCATTCCAAGAGGCCTAATATTAGTTGGATCAGTTTTATCTTTTCAAGAATTTGGGGCATTATGCCAATCCTTACCTTGTTCAAGTTCTAAGCCTAGAATTCATTTGGTGAACCCTGTGAAAGATGTGGCTTTGGGAAAAGTCAGGTCGTAGTAGAACAAGTATTTTCTAAGTTTGCCTATATTTAAACCTCCTAAATATAAAGGAACTCTAACTCCACATGCCATCCGGTGGAAAGTGGATATTGTCTTCTTGCCTCCAGAAGTTCAGCGTGTAGTTACTGTGATAGGGTAGTTGTGACCAACTATTCTAAGAAATGCACAGCTGAGCTTGCGCCAAGAATAGTAGTGAAGCCTTACGTTTAACAGTTTTTTACAAGAGCTTTAATTACCTCTGGCAATATCCTCCAATTGAATGGGGTCTACGTGGCAATGCCTATTATTACTATGATGTAATCCAGCCCCCAGCTAGGATGGAGATTGCATTTCTAATTTAAGCGGACACTTTGGATGTCATATAAATAAACCTGGCAGACACTTGTTTTTTTGAATGCACTTATATTGATACTTCAATAAAAAAAAGTTTATAGTCTGTGCAATTGTACATGTGGGGCACCAGTTGTTTGTTGTGTCCATTAAACTAAATAATATACTGGACTAGTTCTAAAATAGATCATAAAAAGAATATGGTATTGTGGGCCCTCAGACAACTATTAGAGTGGCATACAGTGCATTACAGCTGCAATTTAGCTATCTGATGATCTCCGCTCCCGCTATCATACTCTTAAAACAAGTTTATGACTTATTTTTTGTCACTTTCTTTATAAGAGCTCATGGAGTCAGATATAATTTTAGCAAAATACTTGAAATTCTTGGACAGCCCTTAAATAATTCTATAATCATAAGGATTAGTCCCTGGCGCCTCAAAGTTAGGCGTTGTCAGCCTGGTGCTCAAAGATGGTCTGGTGCCCATGTGTTATCAGCTAATATAGGCCCATATGTGGCAGTTACCCAAACAGTTGCAGAATCTACTAGTATTCAGCTATGTTCTAACCATAATTTAACCAATACAGTGGGCCATCAAGTTATTTTTGGGGAATTAAATTATTTTTTAAGATTCCATAAGGATTATACAGTGAAATATTCACCTTGTTCTGTCATTTCAATTTAGATCCTATCACCACTCCAGGGACTATCCCTCAACCATGGCGGAGTTCAAGTACTACTAGCTAATCTGTATACATGCCTTATTCAGATAAAGTGGACTCATATTATCTCTTTTGTGCATTTTTTTAATAGTTAAAGAAGTCCAGAATATTTGATTTTGGCCACACTTGATGAACTAGGTCTTAGCGGTGATATTGAGATATCCATTCTCTCCTTGTACCTTGGGAAAGCTTATTAGGGTTAATAGAGGTGGACTGTAAGGATTTGGGGAGCCCAAGTTGGCTCTAGTTACACGCTTGTGAGTTTTGATCAACCAACAGAGTTAACCAAGAAATTGTTGTGAGTGTGGCCACCAAGTCCTCTGTTGACAAGGGGAAGGATATCTTTGTAAATGCACCAAAATGGCTTCAGCGGGCTATATGGTGCTCGAAATGAGAGTGATGGCAATATGTAAATGGCTGGAGGTGGAAAAGATCTAATTAAAAACAAATAACACTTATAACAAAATAGGCCAGTACCTCACTAGTAAGGGCACTGGCCTTTATAAATGAAAAGGAGGGCTACAGTTTTAAACTTTGTTCTTTGGTTCTGCAGCTATCAGGTCAGAATCTTTTCTGGCTGCATGGTTTCAGGGTTTGCTCTTGATGGGTTAGTTCGTTAGTTGGCATGAGAACTGAGGGTAGGAGAGGTTAATTATCACGGTGGTGCAAGAACTGAGGTTGGGGGAGGTGATGGGGCACGCCATGTTTGACTGCCCCAATTTTAGTTTTTTTTCATTTTTTTCAAAAATTTTCCCAAATTGAGGCGCGCTCCATCTTTGAATGTCTTGCGCTCAATCAAAGATGTTTTCTAAATTTCTCAGAAATCGAAATTGGGGAAATAGTGGAGGGTGGGTTAATTCAAGGTCAGAATTTTCAATATTCCTCAGCAAATCAATTTTTCATAAATATGATGTCATAAAACATTTGAAATTTTTGAAACTTTTTAAATTTTAGTATGGTTGGTATTGGGGGACTTACCTGGGGTACATTAACGCCTTGGTAAAGCTGAGAGATCTCTATACAAGAGATTAATTTTTTAAATATACCAAGTGCTAGGCGGGAGGGGCTTGGAGTGGCACAAATATAGGAGATTTTAAGTTAAAATTGCCATTATCTACCTAAAAAGGGTAGCAGAAATCACCTGGCTTATTGCCCTTATTGGAAAGCCTTACAAGGGGAAGGAAAAAAGCTTGCCATTTTTCAAAATATACAGCGCTTTTTTTGCAAAAGATGACTATAATTTGGGTTGCGCACATGATGTGCTACACCATATCAAAGCTGGAAACCATCTGCTATCTGCCTTCATATGATTAGACATTCAAAGGCAGCGGATGATAATGTGAATACAAATATCAATCAGCTAATACATCATGGGATGTTAGTGCCCTCAAAGAGTCCTTGGCCCCACCAGTGCTAATTATTAAAAAAGGGTAGTTCAACCTGTGTGGTAATAGACTAACTCAAGCATCATATAATATCAAAAAAGATTCCTAACCTTTACCATGGTTTAATAATGCGCTTGACTGCTTTGGTAGAGCGCGAATTTTCAGCCATGGATTTATCCTCTGTCTATTGGCAAATAGTTATTCTCAAGGAGCAGAAAAATGTGCTATAATTACAACTCAGGGCCTTTACCAACCAACTAGAATGGTGCAGGGTTGTGCAACACCACCGCGAATTTCAGAGGCCTATAAATAGTATACTTAGTGACTTAACGATTTCCTGTGTTCTTGTTTATTTAGATGTTATCAATATTTTTTCTAGACCACTCAATGAACACTTATTAGACTTGAAAGAAGTTTACCTCTGACTAACCAAGGCAGATCTTAAGATTAAGACACAAAAGTGGAACTTTTTCTGTGAGCAACTAAAATATGAGTTTTGTCATTGTTAAGCGTGGCTTACGGCCCCAGCTAGAAATAGTTGAAGCTAATGATCGCATAGAGTGACTAATCAGCAAGCGTGACGTTCAGTGTTTCTGGGAATTTTTGGCTACTACCACTATCTTGTAAAAAAAGTTAGTACGATAGGTGAACTGCTGTTTCTCTTATTAAACAAGTGTACCCTTTGAGTAGACTGGGAACTGTCAGCTGGCCTTTTTTTGGCTTTACCTTACCCAAGAGCCTTTGTTCTTGTACTCAAGATTCGCAGAACTATTTTTTAAAAAAATGTAAGAGTCTCTCATTGCCGTCGTGGTGGTGTTATCTCACTTCAATTATGACTGAATGGAACTCTTAGTTGCTATTTGCACTGGATGATAGACATTCATTAATAGGGCTATAAAGTAACTGAGAAGGAGCTTCTATCTGTCATCTACGTTTGTAAACAATTCTAGGTATATGTCCACAGAATACATTTCTCTGTATTAAAAGATCGTGCCTCTCTTTGTTGATTACAGTATCAAAGAGTGCTGGAAGTGTAGGTGACCTAATTTGCTTTAAAATTGCAAGATTAAGATTTTAAAATTCAGCATCAAATGCTGCATAAAGCATTAAAACGCTCACAGGTTATCTCAACAGGCCACTGTGGCTTTAGCGTCCAATCTGGACAATGAATTACTTCATGAAATGTTAAACCAGAAGTAGGAAAATGAACCATTGGAGGTTCACCGCTGCTTAAAATAATTAAGGATGAAAACTGTTGTCAAAAGAGGTAAGCTCTATAAAATCAACAACAATCAACAATATTGGATACCCGGTCAACAAAGAAAACTAATGTTATTATCAGGGCGCTCAAGGCGAGGGCACAGCAGTTTCAAAAAAATGATAAAGCTAAAGAAAAAGCACCACTATTAAAAATTCATGAATTTCTATATTCATGAGACCCTCCACTACCATAAGGAATTTTAGGTTGATGGACCCAATCAGTATGCCACATATTATCAACTGGTTCTTTATAACTTCGCATGGAATGCCATTTCTATTAACGTTGTGGGTCCTCTGACTAATACTTATGGCCAATTTAAGTATATAAACATGGCCATTGAGCACCTCATGAAATTTATGGAGGCCAAAGTGGTCAGAACTTAGGTACTAAAATAATGACTAAGTTCATATTAGAATATATCATTAACTGCATGGATGTTCTCAGTTTCTTTTGACAGATAATGGGACAAGCTTTATGTCTCATATTATTTTCAAGTCTAATGACTGTCTTAAAATCGACTGTGCGCTCCACTAGTTTTCTAGGCCAACCAGTATGAAGACTGGTTGGCCCTTTGCTGTCTCACCTTCATAGGCACTTTTGGGAGGTTGATATGACTGGGAGATATGCTACCCATATTGGCAGATTGGAGAGGGAATCGGGATGAGTCTTGAGACTAACAAAAGAGAAGTATATGAATAATAATTGATTGAAATGTTAACCAATCACTGAGAATGGGAGATTACGCTGAGATTAGGATAAATGAGAGTTTTGAATCAAATGGGAGAAACAAATAGAAGACTCTAAGCTGAGTATTCCAGCTTGAGGAATCAAGATATAAAGAGTTACAGAGTGAATTGATGGGGGTTCGCATTGAAAAGTAGGTTGTTGCAGAAAGGTCTGCATATTAAGTATGACAATAAAGGTCAAAGTAAAGGGTGATAGCTCCTTGTGAAAAGTTATTAGTTTTATTAATAGAATCTGCGATCTTCATATTGTCTGATTTGGTTGCCCAGTGGCTGATACCCTGTGAAAACTGACTCATTGGAATCAAGACTATACACTGAGAATTAACAGTGGTGCTCACTACAGGGGCCATTGGTCAGCTGTAAGTATTAGACACTGCGAAAACAATGATGAGCCCTCATTTGCTACGTCACCAGTCTATCAGATTCCAAGCGCATCATGCAGAAGAAATACAGTTGGCATTTAATAATGATCCAATATAATTCACTGTAACTGAATTGTGTAATGATGAAGTTGTGATCAATCTGCAACTGGAAAACAGCCCTGAGCTGATGGCTGACCAACTAGGGCGCTCCACTAATGTGACCCCTCAGCAGCTGCAAAATATTATGGAGTGGTTTTTATGAGTGTATTGTTTATATGAAGATGAGGTGGGGGAGTATGCCTTGAGTCTATTTTATAACCAATGTGTATAAAGAAGGTCATTACGCCATATACATGTCTTATATGAATGCAACAACAACGGGGTAGACTTGCCGCCTTGGTACTCGCGGAATCAAGGAATATCTAGTTGCATATTTGCAACTGTTTATTCAACAACTACTATGAGTATTGGCTCTCCACAATATAGAAATTGGAGATGTGATGTGATTCGCTCAAGCACAACAAAATGATATTCTCCTCTTGCTCAGCCATCTTGATCGCTCTTTTTGGAGGTATAAGGGGCGCTTGGGCAAGTGGACCACCGTGTTGAGAACATCCGCCACCATTAGACATGTTGGTATCACAGTTGCACCTTGAGCTGTCTCAGTAATTGACAAGTTGGTAGATTGACATGTTTTATTGACAGAATGGATTCAGGACGTCATGACGCTTGGCCACAATACTGAGCATTTTATGATAGGTTTAGCTGAATGGGCAGAAGCACTCGAAGACATGGTAGCCCAGCTTAAAGAAAAGATACCATTAGCGGAACAGCAAGTAGTGGATCAAGTTGGCTTCGTATCAGCTGAAGTAAACCAACTTTGTATTGAATGGAGTATTCAGCAAACAACTAATAATGAGCTTAACCTGTGGCCAATGTCCCCTGAGTACCTGCAGCTAGTCCGCCAAGTTACCCGATTGGAAGCATATAGTCAGGTTGAGCGGCGTTGAGTTTTCCCTCTTCCATTCTATAAGACATGAGAGTATACTGACATACAAGAACAACTTAATAACCTTAGTCAGGCCAATGAAAGATTGATATGGGAACAAGTTGCTCTCCTGACCCAAATGGATGAGGCCAACCAACAAGCGGGGTATGCTAGCCAACAGCACGGCCATATACAAAGTACAATTGGAAGTGTCCTCTCGCACCTATAAGCAGTGGAACTGCAGTTACATGAGGAGAGAGAATATCGTCAAGAGCTGCAAAATCAATATGCTACACTGCAACGGTAATTACAAGATGGGCGGTGTAGATGTCATTCAATTAGAGCGGAGCAGATGATCAATGAGAAATTGGTGGAATATGCCAGAACTGGGGGAATGGTGCAGTCAAAGGCAATTTGTGGACTGAACGCTATTACTCCACTAACAAATATCCTCCAAGCAATGGAATATATACATTGCACGATTCTACTTCCTTTGAGTTCAAAACATAGAATTTGAGCTCGACCAGCCGGTGAACCAATGCGCCTGGTCCTTGCTGCAGAAGTGTGAAGCAAGGTGAAGCCATGCGAATTGAGAACTTACCTCCTTTTAGTCATGTTGGAAACCTACACAGGTATTTAAAGCTATTCAAATTTGCCGCAGAAGGAGTTTCTGATCAATGGAAAGTGAAACTGTTGCTGTCTGCTCAAGATGTAGACAGCGCCGATCAAGTTATTTGCTACCTCCCAAACAGCTTGGCATCCTATGAAGAAATTAAGGCGATTGTTCTTCAGCTGTTTGGGGGTGCGACCAAAATGGCCTAATGGAAAGCTGATTTTCTGGCTATACAGTTTTCACCAAGATGAGATCCTGTCAGATTTTACTGAAAATTTCTTGGTGGAAGCACATGTACTAATTGGAGTTAACCTTTTATCCACTGAAGATGTGGGTATTGTGATGACGGCGGCTATCAAACCATATTGGGAAGTATCTAACTCTATGTCTCATGTGTTGAACAAAGAGGCAGGACTTATTCGAATTGTAAATACTTTATGCCGACTATCAACCACAACGGCGCCCCTAATATAGCCCCGGCCACCCTGTGTTACCCCCGCACCAAAGACTTTAGAGTATGAACTACAGCGGCTATGCTATCATCTGTTGAAACATATTTGTTCATCATACATATCTGCGAATTCTTTCTGACCTAGATATGATCTGCTGGCTTGTTCCAAACCTTGGAAACTTACTGTTAATCATTGTACTGGTCCTTCAGCTGCATGTTATATATGCAAACCCTTCATGAATATTTTCTTCCAATGCAAACCGGAGGGGCATTATATGGCAAACTGCCCTAGTAAAACACAATTGTATGTTTAACCAACTGAGGAGACCCCACAGGGAAAAGCTCGAGCAGAGTAGAGACAGGACACTCTACCTCCGCTATGTCCAATTCACTTGTCCCTAACAAATCCCCAGCTCCTAATTGAGAAGAATCTGAAAATCAATCAGATGAATTTTTTATACCAACAGCTTCCATTGTGGATTCCTGCTTCCGGTTCCAAATGTATAGATTTACACTCAAGCTCTGTGTTTCTTCAGGAAGCGCTGAAGCCATATGCGTGGCAGATCAAGGAACAGACCAGAACAAGTATTGAGGATCCTTCAATGGCTGCTACTTCTTTAGTAGGAGTCCACAATGCCATTCTGGTTGTAAAAATCATCAATGAGTACCCACAGGTCAGCAATATCATCACCTCTTTCTTAAGTAACAGTAAGCCCTTGGATGTACACGCAATAAACACTGATGGTTCCTCTTACTTGGAATGTACTTATTGTGACATTTTAGTTCAAAATACAAAAATTCGGGCTATCATTGATACTGAAGCCCCTGTGAAAATAGTCTCTACCTGGTTAGTGTTTAAGCTCCTGCTCAAACCAGATGTGGATCATCAAGTAGTATATGGAACCACGGGGACACATATCACTGTATCTGAAGGTGCATATAGTGTGTCGCCCTTACGATTCAGGTCCATCCAGGCTTCTGCCCTAGCAGTGGTTCTGCAAAACAACAATTATGATATGATAATTGGTGCAGCATTTATGAGGAAATTTGGTGAGGTGATAGACATGGTGGAGGAAATACTTAACATATTAGAACAACAGATTTCTGTTTATTTTACCTCGTGTGGAATCCCAATGGACTCGTTCCATTCTAGTCAAATCAACCTAGCCTACAGCAACAGAGTAATCCCCATGCGCTATTGACAACTGAAGTGATGGACCAGGGTCCTCCCCAACCAGATCTATGAATACAAAGGGATTCCACTTTGAGCGGATAGCGATTGGAGCATACCTTCTGGACACCAGTGCATAGTAGGAACTGAGCTCAAAATCGATGTCCCAAAAGGGCTTTATGGTGGAATCATGGCTCCTTACCAACACTCTCGGCTTGAGCCACATGTGGCTCCAGGGCTTCTGCTACCTGGGAGTGGAGAAGTGAAAGTGCTGCTAGCAAATTTCAAAAGGAGACCATAATAATCCAGCGGCACCAAGTGGTGGCTTACTTACAATTTTCTCCTATATAAGAAGTCCACTGTATTCATGATTTTGGCTCTTGGGAGGATCTTGGATTACCAACCAGCTCTCCACTCAGCGTATTGACCGTGGTTCCATGGGAAGTGCTTACTGGATTATCAACGGAACAACAAGAGCAGGCTATGGCGTTATTTGAAAAGTATTGAGATATTTTTGCAAATGATGATCACAATTTGGGGTGCGCTCAAGGGGTGGTACATTGAATAGATACTGGGGATCACCCTCCCATTCAGTCGCGACCTATTAGACGTTATAAAGCAGTATAGGAGGTTGTTTCCAATGAGGTGGATAAACTTATATTGCAAGGGATGTTAGATACATCGAATAGTCCGTGGGCATCACCAGTGCTCATAGTGAAGAAAAAGATGGCTTGAATCAGGTGGTTATTGACTATCACAAACTCAATAATATAACAAAGAAGGATTCCTACCCTCTTCCACGGATTGATGATGCATTAGATTGATTGGGAGAAGCGTATTATTTCTTGGCCATGGATCTGATCTTGGGGTACTGGAAGATTGAATTGCCATCAGCGGAACAGGAAAAATGTGCTATCATCACATTGAAAAGATTATTTCAACCTACTCGCAAGCCACAAGGGTTGTGCAACGCCCCACTACATTACAGCATGCCATGGATACGATTCTAGGTGATTTAAAGTTGTCCTGCATTTTAGTCTATCTTGATGATATCAACGTGTTCTTGCAGATGTTTACTGAACACCTTGGCCATTTGGAACAAGTGTTCCAAAGCCTCACTGCCACTAATATCAAAATCAAGCCTCAAAAGTGCCATTTCTTTAAGGAGAAATTGGAATACCTTGGGTTCATCGTGGATTCAAATGGGCTTAAACTGCAGCTCGCTAAAGTGGAAGCAATAAGCAAGATGACTCGCCCAGGTATAAAGTGGGACATTCAATTGTTCCTGGGGATGGTTGGGTATTTCTGCCAGTTCATTCCCAATTTCAGTTGTATTGGGGCCCCACTTTTCGAGTTGCTGAAGAAAAACGCTTCTTTTGATTGGACAGAATGATGCCAGAATGCTTTTGATGTATTGCGCACCATGTTAGCAAGCGCACTTATATTACAATATCCCAACTTTGACAAACAGATCATAGTGCAAATGGATGCCTCTCTCTCCACTATAGGAGCAGTTTTATCTCAGAAGGACAATGATGGCGTGGAGCATCCTGTCACCGTCTGTAGTCGAAGTTTGAGCTGTATACAAATGGAATTACACCATTACTTAATGAAAGTGGTTAGTGGTAATTTATGCTTATAAACAGTTTTGTGTATACCTAAATGTGGTACAATTCTAAGTCATAACGGACCATGCTTCCTTGCGTTGATTGTAGAATCTTCGTGAGCTGGAAGGGCGACTCACACATTGGGCATTAAAGCTCCAAGCATATGATTTTGAGATTGTACACCGCCCTGGAGCTAAACACCAAAATATAAATTGTCTCTGTAGGCTGCCAACAGTCACAATCACAGCGGATCTAGCCAACATAATGTATGAGAAGATGGTGGTAAATAAATACCAGGATGAGCCGCCGCATGTGATCAAGGTACTAGACAGACTTAGGGCGGATACCTTTCTACATGAGGGAGAACTATATAAGCGGATTGGCGACCAGACGTTGAGTTCCCCTAAGCCTTTAGCCTGACCTGCGATAATTACTGATGTTCATCTGGCTGTAGGCACATAGGATTGCAGAAAACACTGGAGATGTTGCAACCCTGATACTACTGGGAGAGCATACATTATGATGTATTGGAAATGATTAGTTGTTATCATCAGTGTCAAGTGGAAAAACCCATTCCATAAGAGAATCACATACCAGCTGGTCAAACCACAGTTCGGCTGGCACACCATTTCTATTGATGTAACAGGACCTCTGCCAACTAGTACCAATCAGTCCAAGTATATTATCATCGCCATAGATCATCTGACTTGATGGGTGGAGGCCAGGGCCATCAACAATTTGGGCTCGGTCACTTCTGCCAAATTATCATGGAGAGTGTTGTACAGTGACACGGCTGCACGCAATTCATTTTAACAGATAATGGAACCAATTTCACTTTGCACATTCTGCCAAGTTTATATGAGCTGATGGAGATCCGTGGGGTTTTGACCACCCCATATCATCTGGAATCTAATGGAATGGTGGAGCGGGTTAACAGAACTTTGGTGAACATCCTCTGTAAATTGGTAAATGATCGACCCTCAGAATGGAGCGCCCTCCTACCCATGGCTGTATCACATACAATATTAGCTATCATTCATCTACTGGTAAGAGCCTGTTCCAACTATTGTATGGTCAACATTTGGCTTTGCCTGCCTTGCTTTATTCATGTGTAGAGGATACTAGTGGAGTGGACCCCCAGCGTTATTTGAAGACCCTTATGGATACGTTGATAAAGCTACAATCGGAAGCTTATTCCACCAGTTTGGCTAAGAAAATTCATGATCAGGCCGCAGATGAGAAGCGATGAAGTGGACTTCCGCTGTACTCCATAGGAGACCATGTTTTATTCCATGATCATCATAGTTTTGGAAGGAAAAAAAGCTTTCTAACATATGGGTTGGTCCATTTGAGATAATTGAAAAGACTGGCATGAATTTTTATACCATCAAGGAACCTGCGGGGGGTTGGATTATCAACTGAGTCCACGCGAAGTTCCTTCGCGCATACAAACAGTAAGAGCCTATTAGCCAGTCAAAGGGGGGGGTAATGTCAGGAAGTTGATATGACTGGATGATATGCTACCCATATCGGCGTATTGGAGAGGGAATTGGGACGAGTCTTAAGACTAACAAAAGAGAAGTATACAAATAATAATCAATTGAAATGTTGACCAATTGGCGAGAATGGGAGATTATGCCAAGATTAGGATAAATGAGAGTTTCGAATAAAATGGGAGAAATGAATAGAAGACACCAAGCTGAGGATGCATCTGGGTTTTGGGAACAAGATATAAAGAGTTACAGAGTGAGTTGATGGGGGTTCGTTTTTAAAAAGTAGGTTGTTGCAGAAAGGTCTGCATATTAAGTACGATAATAAAGGTCAAAGTAAGGGACAATAGCTCCATGTGAAAAGTTATTGGTTTTATTAATAGAATCAGCGATCTTCATATCGTCTGATTGGGTTGCCCAGTGGCTGATACCCTGTGCAAACTGACTTGGCGAAATTAAGATTATACGCCGAGAATTAAAAGGCGTATCAACCCCTTAGGGTATGATTCCAACCCACCAACACAGCAGACCAATAACCTCACCTTAGCCTCAGGTCCTGTGGTGTGCCCTGGTGAGTCCTGTCCCCATCCTGGGCGGCCAAGGCACTCATGCACTGCCCCACCATCCTGACCCTTTGCCAACCCATCTGAACATGCCCCAAAGAGTCCTGCCCCCATCATGGGCGGCCAAGGCACTCCCACACTACACCCCGCAGGGTTGATGGCCAGTCAGCAACATCGTTGGTGGCTAGTTGGCCAGGTTTCCATCTGTTCCTCCTAAAGCTGAGGTATTGGAAGTGGCAGTGCCAGCCACTCTAGGCATGTCACCTCGCGCCAATGTCAGGGATCTCCAGTCCAACTCCAATCAACTCTAGTGGCTCTTTCTACATTCAAATAATTAGGAAAGTGGGCGAAAGAAAGATATCTATTTGGAGATAAGAACGTTACTTAACCTAGTCTGCCGCACCTCTGAAACCCCTCAGCCATCCAATTTTAACTCTAATAAATCGTCAATTTTTTCATGGTGGCGATTCCCTCCCAATCCACTTGTCTGTTTCACTGAATTAGATAAATCAAATCCATCTTTGGCACAAATTTTCAATCATATATAATTTAATATAAATACAACTTTAAGAGGAGTGGTAGCATAACGGGGTGGTTCCTGCTCCACTCTGGATCGGGTTTTTAATGACACAAGTTCAAAACCAGCGCTGTCTAAAAACTCGGTGTGATATATTTGTCCCAAGCTTGGCCAACCTCGTTTATTTATATTACTTTGAGCATCTATGGTTTAAGTTGCTAGTGCTTCTAATTAGTCAGCAGAACCATATTTAAAGGAATGGTGACAGATTCATAAGCTTTCCACCACAAATTCCCATAATAACCCTCGAATTGGTGTTTCAGTGGCAAATGTCAATTCTGCCAAACCTATCTTGATTCATGAAATAACAATAAAATAATATCAAACCAGGTGTTTTTTGGCAATCACGCCTGACTAACTGACAACCCTAATTCTGATACTATCAAAGGGTCCAACTGGTTATTTTTTCGACATTGCCCCCCACTTAACCAGATAACATCCTCCAGTGCAACCTACCCTGAAGTGGGCCAAACCTACCCAGCGCCCCATTGAAGGAGTGCCAGGTCTCTAGTGTGCCAGGCAAACTAGTATGAAGACAGGTTGTCCCTTTGCCATTTTGCCATCATAGGCATACCATCCCCTTAGGAGTCTGCTTCCAACCCACCAACACAGCAGACAACGACTTCACCTTAGCCCCAGAGCATGTGGTGTGCCCCTGTGAGTCCTTCCCCATCCTGAGTGCCAAGGCACTCCCATACTGCCCCACCATCCTGAACATTCGCCAACACATCTGAGCATGCCCCAGAGAGTCCTGCCCCATCCTGGGTGGCCAAGTGTCAGGATTTCACCAAATTTTCATATCTCCAAAAAAATCCCCCTTCCTCAATTCCCCCAACATTATTGGAAGGAGTGAGCAATCTATCACAATCTATCAAATTTAATGATCAATCAGATCCTGATCAACTGATTGAAGATTTGATCGTGCAGAGATTAATCACTCTGATAGATTATGAATCGTAAAAAAGCCTATAAATATTTCCTCTTTTGAAAAATAAAAATTAGGTCGAGTTTAACCTGTATTTTCTTATTTACTTCATTGCATTTTTGGAGAATCCGCCCAGTGTAACTTTGAGATACAACCTGCCCCATTGGAAGTGTAATTCAAAACTTCCAGAATGGTGCTCACTACAGGGGATCTCTGAGTTACGCACCAGTGACCACGTCTATCATCATGGATTCTCAATTTTCGCTTGACGAGGCTCAAGATCAAGAGCAAGGCAGTATTTTACGATGGGTCCCTTTAATTGGAGCCCAAATCCTAAGATTACCCTCCATGTTGGAATTTTGGGCCAACTTGGAATTCTATAATCCTAACTTAAGTTCTGCCTCATACTTTCAAATGCCACCTGAGGCCTTGCGAAATATCATCAATCAATTACTTGAAGGGGCTCTAATCCCTGGAATACATTCTACCCAATCTCAATCAAATGCAGTACCTTCTATATTGTGAGAAGTGCTGCAAACCTCTCAAATACCAGGGATTGGCTCCAAACAATATCTCTAACAACTTGTACATCCTACATTATACCAATTGCTGCCTGTAGTTGGAATGCACCATCAGGGATGCTCAATTTACTAGAAGGACTTCAATCCTTGAATAATTATATTTCTGAGTTTTTAAGTCAGCCTCCGAGTTTAGCCAATATAATCATGATGTTATTATTAATAATCAAACTTCCCTGAACAAAGTAAAACAGCAGCTCATTCAGTTTGATCATAGATATCAAATTTTATTGATATACAGTTTCCAAAAAAGGTTCAAGAGATCCAGAAGTAATGGAGAGAGGGTGTTTCTTAACTCTCTTAGCGTAGTCAATCAATGGAGGAAGAAATTAGAGCCCATCTTTTTCAATTGGAACAATTGTACTCAGGAATTCAGTTCCAGGTTAATGAAGTAGAGAAAACCTTTAAGAATGTGTGGGTCCTCCTGGGATAGAAGGACCTCGTGGGCCACCTGGAGGTGTAGGGCCTTGTGGACCTCCTGGAGCTGATGGGCCCCGTGGACCCCAGGTGCAGATGGACCTCGTGGATCTCCAGGCGCTGATGGTCATTCAGGATCTTATCAGCAAATTAACTCTCTCAAGAACACGATGACCCACTTACGTGAACAATTCTCTAAGGTGGCCAAGGAATGCAACCTAACCCCTGATGGGGTACCAATTGACCCCCTTTTGACTCTGAAATCCTTGTCTGATGAATTGATCAATTTGGGAAAGTGGGCCAAGGACACTGATATCTTATTACATGCTTGTGAATCAAAAGGGGAATTACTCTAAGCGAAAAAGAGACTCTGGAACTCAAGTATAATGCACAACAGGAACAGATTTTTGATCTATCTCGCCGACTAGATGAAAAAGTAGGGCATGCAGACCTGAATCAACGGATTAACAGAATTCAGATGGAAGCTGTTGGTCCTTACCCTCAATTTTCTTCTCAGGCTTCAGATTCTGCCTCTTATGTGTCTACTCAATCTGAACAACCTGGAGTGCATGTTTTGACTATCAATGCTCCCATGAGTTTCAAGCCAGTATTCAAGAACAAATATTCAGGGGAAGGCAGCATTATCGCATTTCTATATCTGTATGAAAAGGCATTAAGTGAGGCCACGGATCACCAAAAGATAAATTACTTGCCTAATTGCCTTACTATATTGGCTCAAGATATTATGGTTCCCCACTTAATGTCTTGCTCTACTTGGGCTCAAGTCAAAGAATCATTGGTCAAAGTATTTGGAAGTGAGAAGACCCTATCTTCGCAAAAACAGGCCTTTATGGATATAAGTTCCACTGAAATGAATCTATTAAGGACTTTGCACATTGGTTCTATCAGGAAGCTCAAATCTTGTAGCCTATGGTTGGTTAAACTTGGATGATGCAAATACCGCAGTTCTGTCAGCCTTTACTTCTAGGATGCAAATGCAAGTTTATCTGATCAGTGTCAAAAATAATTTCCGAAGTATTTTGGATATTAAGGAGGCCTTATTGGAGTTGCCCCCTCAATTCTCCAAAAACCCCAAGTTTATGAGTCTCCTAGACCTAGTCAGCCCAAAGTCTTTGCCATGCCTGAGAACACTAGAGCGATCCAGTGTAATTACTGTCATCGCTACTTTCATACTGAGGATCGTTGTTTTAAAAAGGAAGCAGATGAAAAAAAGAAAAAAGATAATGACCAATAAGATTCTTCACCTTGATAATGATGTGAGTGCGCAGCAAGAGCAGCAAAGTTCAATTGAGTGTAATAAAGATGACCATTCTTCTTATTCCTTGCCCTCCTTATTGGCATTATCCTCTCAGTTTGGAAGCACCATTACCCAAATTAATTTCTGATAAATCAAATCAATGCCAAGGCTATCATAGATACTGGATCCCCGGTGAATGTTTTCTCCTCCAAATTGGTCAAACAGATCAAATTAACCCCCAATATTTCTCATTATGAAGAATATGGCACCGCCGGCCCTCAGAGTACTCAGTCTATTGGAGCTTTTTCATCCCTTCCTCTGAAAATCAGGAAATTAACCTTTACCATTCCAGCGATTGTGCTCAATAATTTGAGTTATGACCTACTCTTGGGAACTCAATTTTTACGAGAATTTGATGGAATTATCAACTACCCTGACTCGTTGTTGTCTCTCTTGGGGTATCGAGTTCCCTTACTTTTATCTGATCATGCTTCCACTTGACATCAGTTATGTCTGCTAGAAGGAACTAAAAGGTCTTATTCACTTCAGTATCAGGTTGAAGATCCTCATGTAAAATTACCTCCTACCATGGCTGATATTGAAGAGGGAATGCCTATTTTTCTCCTGAGAAATTAGTTATTCCACCAAAATCACAAGTGATCATTAATACTTCTTTGCACTTTTTGATTCCCAAGGGGCATTTGCTACAAGTCCAGGGCACTGTCAATCCTTCTGCCAAAGAACTCTTGCCTTGTCCTGGAATATTGGATTATGCTTATTCAGGCTCTTTATCTGTCTTACTAGCGAACCTTACTGATGTGCCAAAACTGGTAGATTGAGAGTGCCCAATTGCTTATGTCAAGCTGTTACCCTTATCTCATATCTATGATGTTAAACCCTTTGGGAGTTTACAAGACTTTGGATTGGAGAGTGATCAGGAAATCCTTACTGTGGGACCTGCTATCGGGAAACATCTCTCTAAGGAACAGGAGAAACAAGTGCTTCAATTATTGGATGAATATTCCGACATTTTTGCTAGGCATACTTACAATTTTGGGAAGATGAAAGGTGTAGTGCACACTGTTGAAACTGGTGATCACCTTCCTATCCGTGCGAAGCCCTATCATAAATCCAAAGTAGAAGAAGCCCAGGTTACTAAGGAGTTGAATCAATTGCTGGAGGCTGGATTATTGAAACCCTCCAATAGTCCCTGGGCATCCCCATTGTTGTTGGTTAAGAAGAAAGATGGTTCTCATCGAGTCATGATGGATTATCATCAATTGAATGCTATTACCTAATGGGACTGTTATCCCTTACCTAGGATTGATGATTCTCTTAGATTGTTGGCTGGATCCACCTATTTTTTGGCCATGGACTTAGCCAGTGGATATTGGAAAATTGAACTGTCTCCAGAAGATCATGCCAAGTGTGCCCTGATATTGAGTGAAGGGTTGTTTGAACCAACTTGCATGCCACAAGGCCTAAGCAATGCCTCGCAACTTTCCAAAGGGCCATGGACAGTATGCTCCAGGATATAAAGGCAGACAAAGTTCAAGCCATCTAACAGATACCTCCTCCCTCTTCTTTATGGGATATTCAAGTCTTTCTTGGTATGGTTGGGTATTATTAGCAATTTATTCCCAACTTTGCTAATATGGATGAACCCTTATTTTATCTATTGCAAAAAGGAGTGTCTTTCTAGTGGGGATCAGCTCAAGAACAGTCTTTCAATTCTCTGCATACTGCCTTGATGAAGGCACCTGTTCTTATTCACCCCCAGTTTGATAAGCCTTTCTTTCAACATACAGATGCAAGCAATGTCACTATTGGGGCTATTTTATCTCAGTGTGATGAAGAAAATAAGGATTATCCTATTGTTTACTATAGCGTTGGGATTTTTGCCCATATTCCCAGCCTGCTAGATTACCTGGTATCGCTAGGGAAAAATTCCCTAAAGCGAAGTGAATTAGAAATTGGTTGACCAAAATTTTGGAGGAACTACGTTTAGGGGATTTTAGGATATTTATCTCGTCATATCCATCAGGGATCAATCCGGATGAATACCTAATATCTCATCAGGTGGAGTGGCTGACGAAATAAGGGCATCTGATAGTAATTAACTATCAGGTGTACTGATTGGGATCAGTCAGGTTTCATCACCAAATGATTGGGAATGTTTAATGAGTTGTGAGGCGAGTGATGCCACCTGAAACAGTGAATCGATTGGTTGCTAGCCAATTATGGATGATTTGCTTGGATCAAGAGGAAAACGTTAAGGATACGTTTCTGACTCTTTTGTTTGTGGTCTCGAGGATGTCTAATGTTGGAATCCTAGTCAGGATGGGGAAGACCATCGCTGCTGAGATGAGGAAGGGTGATTCAATGGCAACAGCTGCTATTTCATCAAAGAGTTGTCAACCGAGCATTAGACAGCTGAATCCTCTATAAATTCCCTAGAATTCACTATAATAAAAAACACTCAAGTAGAAAATAGTAAAAACACTGAAAAATACTCACTGATTGACACAAGTTTATGGTCAGGAAAGAACTAATAAAGAACTTTATTAGTTTGACTGTAGATTCAGTAATAGTTAGACTATCAGCATCTAGCGTGAAGATTCCACCTCAAGGATATTATTGCAGAAATCAATAATTGGTAGACTCTCAGAGAAGATTAGAGATTCAAGTGGGGATCTAGAGACGAAGGGAACCACAGCTAAGGGATTGCTGCTAACTGTGTGTTGGGCCAAAGGGGACTGTCATCAGAGGATCTTAACAAAGATCGAGTGGACAGGACTATAGGGAACAAATCCCTAAGAGTGTGATATTCAGTATTATCAAAATACCAGCTGAAGCGTTGGGCCTAAAGATAATTCTAACTCAACTATGGATAATAGTTGTCATACTATTATCGGATTATATATATTCTTACAATGCAAGATGCATGAGGAAACTGAACCTGTGCAGTAGAAAGATTACTAGGGTTGACCTCCAATAATCAACTCCTAAGAGTAAAATTTTTACATATAGCAAAACTTTGTCAATCCTGACTACCTATTCTGACCTTGGAACCAGAAAAAGAAGAACGCTTGTATAATCTTATTGGATGACCAGAATTATGGGATCAAGAGACTGAAGAGGATTGAGCCTATCTAAAATCAATTACCAAGGATACTATGATTCAAGATGGAGCTTTGTATAAGAAAGTCAAGTCTAAGTGGTTGCCCTTCCTACATCCCAACTCCAGGTTTCACGCTGTAATGGAAGGTCATGAACAAGTCAGTCATAGCGGCTTAAAGAAAACTCAAGAATGGTTGAAGACTTGATACTATTGGAACAACATGACCGAGTTCATTTGGGAGACTCTTGACTCATGTCTTACTTGCAAACGTCATGGAACTACCAACCCTACTTATCAACATCAAGTCATTTCCCCAACTAAGGCGTTTGAAGTAGTCAGCATTGATGTTGTAGGGCCTTTTCCTCGAGGAGTGCATGGTCATCAGTATATCATTATGGCCGTTGACCATTTGACCAAATGGGTTGAGGCCATTTCAATTGCTACCCCTTCAGCTAAGACTACAGCCTTATTCCTATATCAGCATATTATTTCCCAACATGGATGTCCAAAGGTCCTTATGTCAGATAATGGGACTAATTTCACCTCGCAGCTTATACAGGAGTTATCAAAATTATTTAACACTACTCAGCGATTTGTTGTCCCATATAATCCATCCACAAATGGGGCCATTGAACGAGTTAATGGAACCTTGGTCTCAATTTTAAGGAAAATGGCCTCAACTGATCTGACTCAGTGGAATTTTTATTTACCTAGTGCCTTGTTTGCTTATTGGATAAGCTATCACCGCATTATCAAGATGTCCCCATTTAAGTGTATATATGGGCGGGATCCTTCAGTCCCTTCTAGTGTTCAGACTATCCTTGAAGAAAGCATCCCAGAAAATTCCAATTTAGTTATGAGAAATTTGGCTGATGAGATTATCCGCCTCCAGGCTCAAGCAATGAATTCAATTGAAACCACCACTCAAAGAGAGACTCTACAAAGCAATCAACATAAACCAGTCTTACCTGAATATCAGATTGGAGATTATGTTATGTATTATCATTCTTGGCCAGGTGGACAGACTGAAAAGCTGGGAACTAATTGGTCTGGTCCTTATAGAGTTATATTTCAAAAAGGATTAGAATATTCAATTGTTCATACTGATACTGGTATTGTGGTAAATCATATTCATCCTAGGTTTTTAAGAAGTCATCCCACCACCGATTCAAATCTTGAGGGGGAAGTGTCAGGATTTCACCAAATTCGCATATCTCCAAAAAAATCCCCTTCCTCAATTCCCCCAACATCATTGGAAGGAGCGAGCAATCTATCACAATCTATCAAAGTTAATGATCAATTGGATCCCAATCAACTGATTGAAGATTTGATCGCGCAGAGATTAATTCACTCTGATAGATTATGAACCATAAAAAAGCCTATAAATATTTCCTCTTTTTAAAAATAAAAATTAGGTCGAGTTTAACCTGTATTTTCTTATTTACTTCATTGCATTTTTGGAGAATCTGCCCAGTGTAACTTCAAGATACAACCTGCCCCATTGGAAGTGTAATTCAAAACTTCCAGAAGTTTGCACTGGGATAAGATTCTGCCAAGCTTGGATTCAAGTTATAAAAATCATATTTAGATGGTTGTAAACAAATATATCAGCCCTCCTTATGAAATTCCCACAATCACATATGATTTTAGAGTCAGCGCCAAACTAAGTTTCTGCAGAACCTAAAACGACTAATAGTTTTAATATCATTAAGTAATATTGAACTAGACAAATAGCTGGCAATCACGCCTGACTAACTGACAACCCTAATTCTATTACTTAAAGGAGGATCCATCTGGTTAATTTCTTGACATTGCCCCCCACTAACCAGATAATATTCTCCAGTGCAACCTACCCTGAAGTGGGCCAAACCTACCCAGCGCCCCATTGAAGGAAAGCCAGGTCTGAACCAGTGGCTCTCACCACCTAGTAACCTAACCTTCAACTACTCGTGCAACCCACTAGCAGAACCCCCTGTAGTGAGCACCACTATCATGAAATCGACCATGGTCTCAGCTAGTGTTCCAGGCCAACCAGTATGAAGACAGGTTGTCCCTTTGCCATTTTGCCTTCATAGGCGTTCCAACCCCTTAGGAGTTTGCGTCCAACCCACCAACACAGCAGACAACGACTTCACCTTAGATCCAGTTTTGTGGTGTGCCCCTGTGAGTCTTTCCCCCATCCTGGGCAGCCAAGGCTCTTTACACTACCCCACCATCCCAACCATTTGTCACCCCCCTCTGGGCATGCCCCAAAGATTCCTACACCCATCCTGGGCGGCCAAGCACTTCTGCGCCCCACCTCGCAGGGTTGATGGCCAGTCAGCAACATCGTTGGTTGCTGGTTGGCCAGGTTTCCATCTGTTCCTCCTAAAGCTGAGGTATTGGAGCTGGCAGTGCCAGCCACTCCAGGCATGTCACCTCGCGCCAATGTCTGGGATATCCAGTCCCACTCCTATCCACTCTAGTGGCTATTTCTACTTCAAATAAATAGTGAAGTGGGCAAAAGAGAGATTTTTTAGGAAGAATGACTATTTATACCTAGGCTACTGCACCTCTGAAACCCCTCAGCCATCTAGGCCAGAACTCTAATAAATTGTCAACTCATTCATGGTGGCAATCCCTACCCATTCCGCTCATCTTATTCAACAAATTAAATTAATTCTAATACATCCTTGGCATGAGTTGCTAGCTAATCATATATAATTAAAATAAATTTAATATAACTTTGAGCATCCTTTGCATAAGTTGCCAGTGCTCCAAATTGGTCAGCAGAGCCATATTCAAGTGGATGGTTATGGATTCATCAGTTTTGCGCTGGAAACTCCCACAAAAACCCTTGAATTGGAATTTCAGTGGCAATCGCAGATTCTACAAAACCTAAACTCAATTAATAACACGATATTTAATTAATATTGAACTAGGTGATTAGCCGGCAATCACACCTGGCTAACTGACACCCCTAGTCCTGATATAATTGAAATGATCCATCTAGTTAATTTTCAACATTTGCTTAATGTGTATATGTGGGTACTGTCTACGCCCTACTCCTTAAAACCAACGGCACTGTTGAACAAGTGAATAGTACCCTTGTTAATTTTTTATAAACAAATATGGTGAAGGCATCTGTCGTGATTCCAATATGACTGGAAGATAGCCCTAAGTCATTATGGTGGAACAAATGGAGTCCACCAAGATTTGATATGAGTAATGGTAATTCAAGCGCCTTGAAATGAGGCGATATTGGGTTTGGAAATTGTCTCAGATTAGGCGATTGGGAAATTAATGTATAAAGAATCAATGGAACCAATGAGATATGGTGAATTGAATTACTTAGCCATAGAAGCGGTAGCATTCAAAGTCACTACAATATAGGCGAGACGAGATGATCAAGAGGAAAAGTTTTTAAGTAAGTTTAGAATAAACAGAACAGAAAAAATCCGCGGTATTAAGTATATTAAATACAAGAGGGTTATGGGAGCAAGTGTTCCATATTTATTTGAAGGTTTATTCTGTTATTTTGAGGACAACAATTATCATATTGTTGGACCTGATTGCTCAGTGGGTTGAACCCTGTGCAAAATCTTCCAGTGTATCTATTTAATACTGCCGATTTTATAGCAGTAGTGCTCACTAAAAGGGGCCCATTGATCAATTATATATGATAAAACTCAGTTGCCAGCTATGTCGCATCATTGTTGTTTTGATAAAAATTCTACTTAACACTCTGGGTCAGTTGCCTATGCAGAACTGAAACTGGTTTTGACACTTTGCTGAAAAACAAGATGAGTGCTCCAGGAGGTTTGCTACAATAAGCTGCCTACATTTGATTATGAAGGAAATATACATGGATTTTTTAAGCGATTTTAAATTGCAACTGAAGGAGTCTTTGATCAATGGAGAGTAAAACTGTTGATTTTCTCCTTGGATGTCGAAAGTGCTGATCAAGTCATCTGCTACCTTTCTGGTAGTTCCATTACATACCAAGAAGTCAAAGAGACGGTGCTGTGGTTGTTCAGCGGGACTGCAAAGATGTCACAGTGGAAGGTCAAATTTTTGACTATCAGGTTTCAGCGGAATGAGACCTAACCACATTTGCTGAGCAATTTACAGTGGAAGCTCACGTGATAATTGGGGCCAGAATTTTATCTGAATCATACATATTTATTGTGATGACTTCTGCTGTAAAGCCATACCTTGAGTTACATAACGTTATGGCCCCACTGTTGGATGAAGATTTACCATTGCTTAAAATGATTCAGTTTTTGCGCCATATATCAGCCAACTTCACTCACCTAATACCGAGCAGAATCATTTTGCTATAACTACCAAATCATCTTACTTGGGGAACTCTGCTTGTCCAGTTTAAATTCCACCAAGCTACTCTCAGCAGTTAAACATCCACCCTATACCTGCTTATCATCCACGGCCCAACTATCGCCCTGAACCTGTTGATGCTGACCACTTCCAGCCCAACTCTTGACATGGCTTGTTTCATATTAATCAGGGACGTAGGCCCTATGGGGTCAGCTGTTTCAAATGCAGTCGAGGGGCATCTGACACAATGATGCCCTAAACAACTGGTCTCTTGTGTACATTCTGAACAGTATGGCTAGGGAAAAGTCAGAGCAGGTGTAGAGAAGGGACTCTCTATCTCTTCTATACCAGACGTCCCACCTGAACCCAAATTAGAATATTCAGTGGAAGTTCCCTTGCACAATGAGTCAGTTTTATTCCAGCAGCCAGTTGGGGGAGGAATTTTTTGACACAAGTGCAGTCTGAGGCTATGGCAGAAGAGGGGTCTCAGATGCAGGTTGCGCCATATGCTTTCCAAATGTTCAACCAAGTAACCCCTGAGAAGTTAGACCCCTCCTCAGATGCACCTTTTTTGCAAGCAGTAAGCGCCGCTCTTCCAGTCAAAACTATTATAAAACAATACCCCAGTTTTGGTAAGGGGATTGCATGTTTCCTTGGAAACAAAAATTCCTTAAATGCCCGTGTTATAAACAGTCGAGATGCGTCTTACTCTGAATTACTTACTATGACCTGGTTGTAGCTAAGACCCAAGTCCGTGCAATCAAAGATACTGGTGCCCCTGTCAATGTAGTCTCCACCAAATTGGCGAACAGGTTGACATTAAAGCTGGATGTGAAACACTGGATGGTATACAGAACTTCTGGAGTGGAAAATATGGTCTCTGAGGGAGCATACAGTGCACTTCCGCTGCAGTTTGGTTCTATTATTTAGGTAGCTCCAGCTATAGTGTTATCAAATAGAAATTATGATCTGTTAATGGGACTGCCTTCTTGTGACACTATGGGGCTGTCATTGATATGACAGGTGAGACTTTTGAGATATTGGGTCAGAGAATCCCAATCTAAATCACCTCTAGTGGAGTGCCAAATAATCCAGTGCATATGGGGATATCAATCTGGCTTACAGCGATGGAGTGATCCCTGTGCGTTACCATTGGTTAATATTCAAAACTTGGGCATTTCACCGACAGGTTTATGAATATCAAGGGCTTCTACTCAGAGCTGCTGGACCTATATATTATTTCATCCAGGAATCAAGTTATAGCGAACACTGACTTGGTGATTGAAATTCCAGAAGGACTCTATGGGGAGCTTAATGGGCCATATCAACAATCATGGTTTGAGCCCCACGTGGCCACAGGCATTATATTACCAAAGCAAGGGGAGATCAAAGTTTTACTTGCAAATCTACAAATGGTATTGCTGCAAATCCGCTGCCACCAAATAGTGGCATATTTACACTTAAACCCATTGAGGAGGTTCTTTCAGTTCATGAATTTGAATCTCTGGAGTAATTTGGTCTGCTTTAAAATCACAGCTCAATTTAATGGCAGTTGTATCATGCGACGAATTATTGGTGCTGTCAGAACCACAGAAGGATGGGGCAATTGCTTTATTTCAAAAATATAAAGAGATTTTTGCTGTTGATGACCACGATTTAGGATGCACGTGGGGGGTGGTTTATAGGATGGACACTGGAGATCATCCTCCCATCAGGTCAAGGCGATCTACTGATCAAAGTTGGTGGAAGAAATAGTTGATGAAATTGACAAGCTATTAGCGCAAGGGATGCTTTAACCATCCAAGAGTCCGTGGGCTTCACCCATTCTGATTGTAAAAAAGAAAATGGTACCAACCACGTAGTAATAGACTACCAAAAGCTCAACAGCATTACCAAAAAGGACTCCTATCCCTTACCATAGATTGACAATGCTTTGGATCAGCTAAAGGAGCTCAGTTCTTCTCAGCTATGGACCTGATCTCAGGCTACTGGAAAATTGAGTTGCCACCGGTGGATTAGGAAAAGTGCGCTGTAATCACATCCAAAGGTCTTTTCCGGCTTACCCAGATGCCACAAGGGCTGTGTAATGCCCGGCTATGTTTCAATGGGTGATGGATACTATTCTTGGGGACCTAAAAATGCCGTGTGTCCTTGTATACCTTGATGACATTAATGTTTTCTCCCGAACCTTCTCTTAACACCTTGACCATCTAGAAGCTGTATTCCACCTGCTCGCTGAGGCCAACATCAAGATCAAACCCCATAAATGCCACTTCTACAAGGATCAGCTGGAGTACCTTGGGTTCATGGTTGATGCCACAGGGCTGCGACCTCAACCAGCCAAGGTGGAAGCTATACATAGAATGACTCCACCAAGTAGAAAACGGGATATACAGGTATTTTTGGGAATGGTAAGATATTACCGGTGCTTCATCCCTAACTTCAGCTGTATTGGGGCCCACTCTTTGAGTTATTAAGAAAGGACACTACATTTGAATGGGTGGAATGTCAGCAACGTGCTTTTGATATGCTTCAAACAGCGCGAACTAGTGCACTGGTGTTAAACTATCTCAATTTCATAAAAGAGTTTATTATTCAGATGGATGCATCCCTTTCCGCTGTAGGGGCAGCCCTATCCCAAAAAGACGAGTAAGGAGAAGATCATTCCGTGGAATACTGTAGTCATAGTTTGAACAGCCATGAGTGCAATTATACTGTGACTGAGCGGGAGTGTTTGTAAGTGATCTACGCCTATAAGCAATTTTGGGTGTATTTTCATGGGGTGAAATTTAAAGTTGTAATGTATCATGCCTCCTTATGCTAGTTATAGAATCTTAAAGAGCCTGAAGGGCATATAGCCCGATGGGCTCTTAAATTGCAGGCATACACTTTTTAAAATTCTTCACTTATCTGGAGCAAAACACCAAAATGCTGATTGTTTTTCAAGATTACTCATGATTGAAGTATGGTAGGGGCTGAGTAATACAATATTATATAAGATGATTAGCGGCAAGTACAACAATGAACCGCCTTTAGTCATCAAGGTATTGGATGAGATAAGGTCCAATACGTTCCAGAAAAATTGGGAATATATTTAAGCGAATAGGATACATTACTGTGAATATCTAAGACCTTCAACTCGCCCATCTGTTATCATGAGCGCACATAGGGCTGTTGGGCACGGGGGCATGTGAAAGATGTTAAAATTATTGCAGCCTCAGTATTACTGGGAAAGCATGAATTTCGATGTGCTTGACGCTATTTCCTCCTGTCACCAGTGTCAAGTGGAAAATCCGTTCTGACAGAAGACCTCATAAAGTTATCTAAGCCATACTTTGCTTGGCATGCGGTTTCCCTAGATGTTGTCAGCCCTCTGCCAATGGGAACTAATCAGTCCAAGTACATTTTGGTGGCAATTGACCACTTAACCTGGTGGGTTGAAGCCAGAGTGATACATGATTTAGGGGCAGTCTATGTGGAAAAATTTATCATGGGATGCATTATTCAGCGGCATTGCTGCCCTCAGTTCCTCCTTACAGATAATTGAATAAACTTCACTTCTCACATTATTACAAAGCTTAATGAGCTGATGGCCATCTGCAGGGTTCTAACAACTCTATATCACCCCAAGTCCAACTGAATGGTTGAATGGGTTAATGGGACCCTGGTGAACATACTCCAGAAGTTGGTTACTGATAGGCCCTCTGATTGGAGTACCTTTCATTCTACCGCATTGTTTGCCTACAACTGTAGCTACCATTCTTCCACAGGGAAATCCCATTCCAATTGCTTTATGGATGGCACCCCGCTCTGCCCACCCGCCATATGCCTGTGTAGAGGACAATGGTGGAATGGATCTGCAACACTATTTGACTGTCCTAATGAATACGCTGATTAAATTGCAGACTGAAGCATACTCATTCATCCTAGCCAAGAGAATCAAAAGCCAGGCTGCTTATCAGTTACGGTGGAGTGGCTTAGAACAGATAAAAGATGGAGACATGGTCCTATTCCATGATCAACATGGGTTCAGCCAGAAACGCAAGCTGGCCAGTATCTGGATTGGGCCATTTGTAGTCATTTAGAAGACAGTTATAGATGCATACACTATCAAGGACCCCGCTAGTGGTCAGATCATCAACTGAGTGCATGTGAAGTTCTTTAGGTGTATAAGCAATAGGAGCCTTATTGTCCAGTCAAGGAGGGGTTAATGTCATGATTCTGATATGACTGGACAATAAGCCCTAGGTCATTATGGCAGAATGAATGAATTCCGCTGAGATTTGATATGAGCAATGGTAAATTGAGCGCCTCAAAATGATGTGATATTGGGTTGTTGGGAAATTGTCTCAGATTAGGTGATTGGGAAAATAACAAAAAAGAATCAATGGAACCAATGAGATATGGCAAATTAAATTACTAAGCCATAGAACTGGTAGCATCCAAAGTCACTACAATATAGGTGAGATGAGATGATCAAGAAGAAAAAGTTGTTAGGTAAGTTTAGAGTAAGCGGAACAGAAATAATCTGTGGTATTAAGGATATTAAATAAAAGAGGGTTGTGGGAGCAAGTGCTTCATATTTATTTGAAAGTTTATTCTGTTATTTTGAGGGCAACGATCATCATGTTTTTGGTCCTGATTGCTCAGTGGGTTGAACCCTATGCAAAATCTGCTAGTGTATCTATTTAATACTGCTAATTTATAACAGCATCCATCTGGAACATTTTCTTGCCATCCGCCTTTTTGATTACAATATCTCTTATCAACATGCCATGAGGTATTCATGTTTGCTTTACTTCATAAAAAGCAAATGGTGCTTCAGCCAATATTATATTTGTGTCACTCAAGAACATATTACTCCATTAAAGTAATTAAAAACATTGGTGCAAATATTAATCAAACTACAAAATGTAGTGTATTTTAATGCACTGGCTCAAAATAGAAGAACTCATGAGCGAGATAACAAAGACTAGTCACTTACCTCACTTTACTGTATGGGAACTAGTTTTGTACTACAATAGACATTAATTGAAATAACTAGCAAAATGGAGAACATATGGAATGGGCCTTTGAAATCATCAAGAAGACATCTTAGGATGCTTATTCTCTGAAGATTCATGTTAGATGTCACCTTAATAACCTGGTGCACGGTAAGTTCTTGATAAAATATCAGCAGATTTCTGATCTCAAGACCCCAAATTCTCAACAAGTTAGTTACCCCTTACATCTTTGCTCCTTGATGTTTTGTCAAGTAGGGGAAATGTTTTAATTGGCTTGACCAAACATCTGGGCTCTACTTTTTAATTTTATCATCAACTTTAATTAATAAGAGGACAGAAGATTTAATCAGTTTGTAGTGATTAGTTCACTTTTACCCATGTTTCTATATGTAGTGGCCTAACATATCAGTTTACTATTACTTAAATCCCTAACTCACCGCTAGCATAGCTCTCACCTCCTTTATTTATGGTCATTGACGCTATGACCTTAATCATAATATCCACTCCTATTTTAGTTTATATTTTTTACATTGCGCCATGCCAACATAATATTTTTGTAATTGGGCCCTTATATTTATCAGGGACATCTGGCAGTAAATTAATTATATCCAGTGTATTACATCTTTTATGAAAATGCTTAGAGCCATAACTATTTGCTTTTTAATTTTATTAGGATAGTATGTTTTTTACCTTACATTCTGAAGTGTTGCTTAGTGACTATGGGTAGCATCAATGAGAACTCTTGTTGATTTAACTTATCTGATTATATTGCTATATGAGAAAAGGATCTTTTTCTGATAAAAACTGTATAAGCCTAGCTGGGAGACTACTTGAGCGATCCTATGAGCCTCTGTCAGTATTCAATACTCAAAGGTGCTCTCTTGTTTTCTTAAAGAAAACCCTATAGATAAAGATACGTTTTCTTTGGTTATAATTTTGTAAAAGTTTTGTCTACAAACTTTACTTTGTGTTTTTTTGTTTTTTATGTATTGACCTGTGCGCATTATATATGTCGCCCTAGTGCTGATTTCAACACTCACTAGCTTCATTATAATCTCCTTTAATTGTATTAGATTGCATCCAAATTCAGTTGATAAAGCTTTGAGGCTATTATGGACAACAGAAAGAGATTGATGAGGTATAATTCCAACTCGTTCATATCAAATAAAGAATTTGGGGATTTTTTACATAAAAAATAACTCAACAACTTGCTTGTGTATCAATGACCTTGCACTGATGTATGCAATGGGAAATACATGAATTAATAGAGTCTATACCTATCTAAAAAAGTTTCATAAACCCATATTGATGATTTACTGAATATATTTGTCAGCTCAATTATAGGGTTGGTGCCTAGACCACTCTTGCGACTACCATTTGTAAATATCCTAAAGGTCCTAAAGGTCCAAGAGGTCCTGAAGGCCTCAGAGGTCCCAAGAGCCCTAATGGTGATGGCCCTCCTGGACCTCCTGGAGATCTTTGTAGGATTCTGCCTACTTAGAGAAATACCATGAATCCCAGACATTAATTTTGGAATGACAGCTGAGAGGTTGGCTCACAGAAGCTGGATGGATGTCAAAGGGAATTAGCTTGAGGCTAACCTAACTTTAGCAGCCCCTTAAGATAAAGTGATTACCCTTCAATGAACGCATTTATATATGGCTCTTAATAACTGGCTCAACAATTTACTTTGGACTTTAAGCTTTACTGATCACAATATTAATTCCAACCACTGTAAGTTATGCAAAAAGTGCCACTACAGAAATTTTCAGATCAAGACTTCAAAAATCAGCAAATACGCCAAGCTCTCAACACTGATACTATCACTGTTTACGTGGACAACTAAGAACATAATCTGCAGGATTATCTTGAACTCCTCTGAAAACAGATTGACTAATCCTGAATGACTGACCCTTTTGAGACAGAACCTTTGGAGGTAAGAAGACCTAATACTCTTGCTGTAAAAATTTATTGGTATTGATTACTTTTTGGCCAATAACCCCTATAAACTTAAAACTTGCACAAAATTTGGATTTTGTGAAATTTGTCCGCGTTGTATGATAGTTGATATAATTGGTTGATAATAGTATGACGACTATTATCTGTAGTTGAATGGAAGTCCTAGATCTCGGCCTGACGCTTGGCCAGTTTTCACTTGACAAACTTGTGATGTCTTGAAATAGTGATTCATTCCCTCGTACCATCTAACCTGATCTTCTCTTAGATTCCCGTTGACGGTTCTCCAGTTTGACACAGTCAGCAGCAATCCCTAAATTGATTCTGCTTCTTCTCTATATCTCCTCAGATGCTTACTCTTTTCCTTAAAGAGTCTCCCAATTATCACACACACTAAAAATATCTCTTAGAAAGAATAGAACAAATAAAATCTTATAAAGTGTACTAAGCTAGTATATCTACTGTATACTCTGTACTATTAAACAATATATATTTATTGGTGTATTCTAGGGAACCTATAGTGGGGGTTTGCCTCCCAACCCTCATCTTACACCTCTTCGATGAAATGGCAGCCATTGCCATTGAATCACACATCCTCGTCTCAGCAGCGATGGTCTTCCCCATCCTTGTTAGGATTCTGTCATTGGACTCCTTAAGACCTAAAACGGAAAGAGTCAGAAAACGTGGCATTAACATTTTCCTCTCAATTCAAGTGAACCAACCATATTTGGCAAGAAACTTACTTAGGTAATGGGCCTTGTTACCAATTAAGGCAGGTCACAATTAACGGATCAATTTTCTAGTTGAAGATGGCATCACTAACCTCGCAACTTACTCCTTTCATTCCCAATTAGTCTGTAATAAAACCTGACCAATCTCAATAGGTACACCTGATAGTTAATCACCTATCAGATGCCTCTGTTTTGTCAGCAACTCTGACCAACAAGATCTTAAGCATTTGTACAGATCAATCCCCAATGGATCCGACCAGGTGAATAGCCTAAAATCCCTAAAACATAGTTACCCCAAAATCAGGGTCATCTGATTTCCAATTCACCTCGCATTAGGAAATTATCCCCTAGTGATTCCTGGTAATCTAGCTGGCTGGGAATATGGGCAAAAAACCCCAGCACATCCCCCTCTTGCCTAGATTTCCAGCGAGAAAAGGACTGGGCAGGAGAACACTGCTTTGGACACTCAATAAAATACTTCATTTGCTAAAGTGGAGTACAATCACCAATACTCATTGCTGCTCAGGAAAACCTTTGGCGTGAGGCTCTATTCCTCTTCCTCCTCAATACCAGCTACTCAGAACGTGGTCCCCATGATCTTCTGTCTTGCTGGGATGATTAATCTACTCATGACAATATTAATCCTGAGATCCGGTTTCCCATCAGGCATATGGCCCACTGTCATATTCAGGTCATTGGTCCAAAATACTTGATTTCCTGATTTTCTCCTCATCCTCAACAGAAGACTCTTGCCATCAATGTTCGTTTTGTGGCCAAATAAGAATGCTCATTTATGTTTGTCCTTGTTATTTTTCTTCTCATAACCTCTTGTCTCAACATTCTTTATTCTTCTCTGGAGAGCTTATCCCATTAATTTTGAGATTAATTTCTCCAAAATTGGAGCTTAATTGATTGTATAGTGCATAATGTTGACTTTATATAAGTCTGACATCCCCCCTCTTGTCAAGCTCATATTTTGAATTCCAAGTCATGGTACCAACAGCTGCTCAACAGTTTGTCTGATCAAGATCTTCAGCTCTTCCAGAAGATGAGTTGGTCTGCACGCTTAAACCTCTTTTACGGTCCTCCCCAGACTCATACTCCTAATCTGACACCAGTGGCTAGTACTTCCATCAAATTACCAGAAACGGTAACCAACCCCTCTGAAACCAAATTAGAAATTGTCTCAAATGACTTGCGGTGATCCTTCCTCTGTCATCAATTCCAAAGTTAGATTTTGACACTCTCCTGGATTTGACTCCTTTCGCTGATGCGCTGACATTATCATTGATCCTTCTGAAATAATGCCCTTTGCTCTTGATTGTTCCTTCTTTACTGGGTCAGACTTGCTTCTGGAGTTCCTCTTCAAACTCAGTTAATATTACAAGCCAGCTGTATCGGCCACCGAGCTCACCATTGGCAAAAGCGTTCAATTTTGAACTCCCCTATACAGAATTAGGGGCCCAAGTCACTGAGGCTTTATCCATAGCATTGAATTCTTCCAATCTTGAGAACATCCTAGATCAGGATATACTGGCTTATGATCTTTGCTTTGCTGACCAAGTTCTTTGAAGTTGGGCCACAAAGCTTCCAGCCTCTCCAGGTTCCATCGCTCATTCTGCTTCATCTTCCAAGAAGCTTGTAGACATCACTTGCAGAATGACATTTGCTCCTTGAACGACTACCTCATTTCTGGCGCATCCCATTGGTATCTTCTGCTGATGGCTTTGATAGGGGCATGATTCGGCAACCCCCATCCAGTATCCCTTGTTTTCTGCTGGCCCGTATGTCTGGTGTTCTTGACAAAGCATGTTGGTAAAAGCTCAAGACTAATCACTTGACATCTCAATTTCCCTTCCCCTAGTTTCTTTGTAGGGATCCACGTCCACTTATTAAACTTGGTTTAGTGTAGGTCTAGCTCTGACTAGCATCCAATCTCACATAGATTTTGACAGGTTATTCACTCCCACAGCAGTCCATAGTCCCTCCACCAAGAGGCGACATAGACAGAATCATCCCCAAATTAAGGATAATCAATAAAAAATAAAATTATAAATATATTGGTTTTTTCTATGTGATTTACTAATTTTTTTCTAATATCTTTATCAATTTTTTATTTTTTTATGGGACTTGACCTTGTTTCAGTTCAGCAGTACATCTTTTTATTTTCCCCCAAAATGGATCTTAGGTATTCTTAGACCTACCAGTTTTATATGTATCAGATGTCCTTTTTCAGACTTAACCATTTAGATTGGTTCAGAGGTCCTTTTTTTGGAATTGACCTAATCATCAGGACATAACCAACTTAATGGTTCAGCAGTCCTTCAGGAACTTTTTTGTTATTTTTTTATTAATCCATTGCTTCATATAATTAGCATGGACTCGATTTACTCTCTCCATCCAAGATGTTTTTGATGGAGTAATTATTTATCACCCTCTTGGCGATAATCTCAAATGGGCCTGACCACAACACATCCAATTTGTTTCTTCACCTGAAACCATGTGTATCGCAATAGGCAACTCTTTTGCTAATTTGATATTCTGATAAGGCTGGTTGGTTCTTATCATCCGTAAATTTCGCTCACATCCTTTTCTTCAAAGTTATACCAATGCTTGCAATTGCATTTCAATCATGATATTTGTCAATCGGTTCAGGTACTTTTTGGCACTCATCCCCAATGTTGGTTACACCACCAATTATAAAATCAGTGGAAACACGGCCTTCCTCCCATATATCAATTCAAATAACGTTTTTTCTCATCCTCATATGAGGACTAATATTGTAGGCGAACATCACTGAAATTAGGTACACTCTCCACGAAGAAGTTCTTCCTGTGACCAGCTTCCTCAGCGTCATGGCCAGTGTTCTAAAAACTCGTTCCAACAGTCCATTTGTCTCCAGCCAGTAGGGTACAGACATGACTACTTGGATCCCCATTATCTCATTTAACTGCAGGATCACTTTAGACGTGAAGTTAGTCCCATTGTCACTCATCAGGACATGCGGGCATCTATGTTGGTATACTACTTGATCCAGGATGAACTTTGCGGTACTGGTAACATCTACTTTTGCCAGGTCTTTCATCTTGACCCATCTTGTCAGATGATCGATTTCAACTATTATGTACTTGACTCCCCCTGTGTATATTGTCAGTGGTCTTATCATGTCAATGGACACCTTATGCCATTGCAAATCCAGGCGTACTAGTTGATATCCAGTTGTATTCTTATGTGGCTTGTGCAACTGGCACTCCACACAACAAGCTAGATAGTTGGTGACATCATAGTTGATTGACTCCAGTAGTACTACTAGCGAATATGGTCGCTCATTTTCTCAGGCCTCTATGCCCAACAACCTTATGAGTAGCTTGAATGATAGCTGCTCTTTCTGACATCTTTGGGAATAGTATCCGCTTCCCATTAATCATCTTAAAACTTGTCCATCCATGCTCTCAGTGTTTTCCATTGCTTGTCAAAGTGTACCTTGGATTTCTCGGAGCTTGTTCCTGATTTCTCTATTGATCATTCTCTGGAATAACTCATCCGCCTGCTGGTATACCATCTGGACCATTGGTAACTGCAATAGACCATTTGCATTCTGGTGAGAAGCCCCCACTTGGTGGACAATCTCATAATTGTAAGCCTGTAGCTTTAGTTCCCATTGGGCTAGTTGTCCTTCTAGTTCTCTCAAATTGTGGAGCTAACGCAACGAGGAGTGGTCCAACACCACTTTGAAGTGAATTCTGTGGATATACACCCAGAATTGTTTACAAGCGTAAATGACCACAAGGCATTCATGCTCAGTTATGGTGTAGTTCTTCTCAGCAGCTGAGAGTGTCTGGCTCACATATGCCACTGGATGTTCATCCCCAAGTTTATCTATTTGGCTTAATACAGTTCCAATCACCATCAATGAAGCATCAGTTTGTATAATAAATTCTCAATCAAAATTCGGATATTTCAATATTGGAGAATATATTAGGTACTGGCATAGCTCATCAAAGGATTTCTGAGCTTCTTCATTCCATAAGAATCCTATCTTTAGATCCTTTAACAGATGGAATAAGGGCTCAGAGATTCTGGAAAAATTTGAATAAATCTTCTATAGCATCTGACCATTCTAAGGAGCACTTGGATATCTTGGACACTCTTCTGCACAGCCATTAATTCTATGGCTTCTATCTTTTGGGCTTGTACAGAAATCCACTAGAGTTGATCACAAACCCTAGATATTCCAACTCTTTCTTGAAGAATCGACACTTCCTCAGCTTAATCTTCAAGTTGGCTGCGGAAAGTCTCTTGAATACTTCTTCCAAGTGTTGTAAACTGTCAGTAAACGTCCTACTGAAATCATTGATATCATCCAAGTACACCAGGATGCACATTAACTTCAAGTCACTCAGTATAGCGTCCATGGCCCTCTGGAACATTTTTTTTTTTTAGTACTAGATGGTCCCAACCCAAGGGGGGATTCATCGATGTGGCCCTCTGGAACATTGCAGGCGCATTGCATAGACCTTAGGGCATCCTCTTCAGTTGGTATAACCCCTGCGCGGTGATAATTGTGCATTTTTCTTGGTCTTCTCTTAACAAATTAATTTAATAATATCCTGATATCAGATCCATCACTGAGAAATTCTTTGCTTCTCCCAAATGATCTATTGCATTATCAATTTTTGGTAGGGGATATGAATCCTTCTTCATAATCTTATTTAGCTTTCAGTAGTAGATCACCACCCAATTTGAGCAATCCTTTTTTTCACAAGAAAAATTGGACTCGTCCAGAAACTCAATGACAGAACTAGAAGCCTATGCTTCATTAGTTTGCTGATTTCTTCTTCTACTACTGCTGTGGCCGCCTTCAACTGTCAAATCAGCCTCATCCTGATCAGCAAATTTTCCCTAGTTTTGACCTTGTGGATCACATCTCTTGCGCATAACAAATCATGGTCATTCTGGTCAAATAGTTCCCAATACTTTTTGAAAAACTCAAGCACCTCCTATTTCTGTCCTTTCATCAATCAGAGAGTTGCTCTTGATCAACCAATAGGCTGATACTCTCAGTTACCCCGCTGGTAATCCCATCTCATCAAGGGTCCCAAAATTGTGAAATTTCCTCAGTTTGGCCATCAGAATTAGATGAACAAATGAGATTATCTTATTCTTCTTGATCTTCATCAGTTTTTTAATTAATTTCTTTAAGGAGAACTCGAATTTCTATATGGCCTGGATTTATTATTCCAGGAGCCACCAAAGGCTCTATTCTGGACTTTCTCCAGGGGCTTCTGACCTCACCATACATTAGCTCCGGTATCTCTAATGTCTACCCCGTGCTGACTATCATATGTGATCATGGCAGTATGGTTTTCTCATCCTTGATCCTTAGTGGAATTCCCCAGTTTTCTAGGATTTCCATCGGCATTTATTGTCACTTCCAGCCAAATAATTAATATCAAATCAGGACAATGTCATCATTGTATATCAAGTTGATGAAGTTTTGTCTCTTATTCAGTGGAGCTTCCCCATCCTTCTGATAGACCAATGATAACGTCTGACCCAATATGGTCAACATATTATCCTAGAAGCTACATTTAACTCCATACTTTAATAGAAATTCTGCCCCAATAAGAATGACATAGTTTTGGTTGGCCAAAACTATTTCTGGCGCAGATACAACCAAGGATCCAAATCAAAGTGGCAAAGCACTATACACTCCACATGAGATGGTGGTATTCGTCCTAGCTGTCCCATACTCCTTCTTGTGTTCTAAGTCAGGCAAGATCTTCATCATCTTCACCCGCTTGGTCAAGACAATTTTTAATGGGCACCCTGCTGTAAAAACGCCCTCACCCATGCCTATTCGCTTGTATATCTACTACATACACTTGGAGTATTTTAAGATAGTGTTTACTGAGTGTATACCAGAGTTACTAGCTAAATTTGAGGGTGTGATTAATTTGTGCCAATAAATAAGGAAATTATTCATTTATTGTGCTGAGGGGGATCAACAGGTTTGCCTTATCTAATTGAGCTTCAGTCAATTCATCAGGATTATTCAAAGATTGAATCTTGTCCACAAGTTGTCAGGCATACAGCCAGGCAACTTCCTTGATTATCTCAGGGTAGATTCCCTTCTCCTCGGCTCTTGTTACAGCATCACGTCCAAATTGACCACTTGATACAGTTAACCCTGTACATCTTGATCCACGAGCAGATCACTGGCGTCAATTTCCTTGTGCATAATATTGGGAGGAACAGGCTTCTCCGCAGCTATATACTGTTCCCTGTCTAGGCCGTGGGCCCTTTTCCTGAATCCTTTATGGCTGCGGACTCTTTCGCTTGGACCATGTTGATTTGATCCTTTGGCTTCTTAAAATTTAGAGTGAAATGTCCCTTCCCTCCACATTGGTAACAGACCTTCTCTTTCTTATTAATCCTTCTGAACTCTTTGGTCTTATTCCCCAGCATTGTTCAGTTGTTCATTTCTTTAGCACCCTTATTCCCCTTACTGAGATTCAAATTTCTTAATGGGTTGGATTTGAAACTTCTGTTTGGTGCATCGAAGTTTGGTCCTAAGATTTTCAAATTATCTACCATCTAGGAGGTAGTAATTTCTTAATGAACATGGAAGACATCATTTTTTGCAGATCACAATAGGGCCAAAGGCCTGCTTGTAATGCAATTCTGGCATCGAAGTCATCCAGTGCCTTTGCTCTGACCAGGATTTGTGATTCCTGGTAGAAACAATCCACGAAGCATTGCTAAAAATTCATCTTTATGGAATTGGATGCCCATGAATTCTTGTTTGCACTTTGACATGTGCGTTGGGCTCCAGAATTCCTTCATAATGGCCACTTTGCCTCCACATATGACCACCTGTCCCCCTCCAGATGAGGCAATACTAGATTTTGGCAATTAGTATCTAGGCAATTCATCACCATCAATGCCTTTTGATGATCACCATTTCTGTACATAGTCATATCAAACAGTCAGAAAAATGCTGGGGCGTTATCCTGATGGAATGTCAGCAATTTTGGCGTTTCCTTGAGTTCCTACGAGGTTTCTCTAGCCGCCTCTTTAGATTCAGCTACTTGGCTCACTTGGTGTGTTTTCTGGCGTCATCTCCAAAATAGCGGCAAAAGTGGGTGGCATGTTTCTTGGGGTATTAGACTTCCCAATTACGTATGAGGAGTTTTTTCTTCAGCATCAGTTGCCACATATGGCTCACAATTGCATTTGTGAGTTTTTAGCTTCTCAACCTGTTTGATCTGTCACTTTATGTCAGTACTGAAAGCTCTCAAATAATTGCGATCCACTTCATACTCTGTTTTCAGAAGTAAGACTTCTTGAATTAAGTCCCCTTCTTTACTCTTTAATGACGTTACTTTTCCAATAATTCATTCCTGAAACTTGCAACATTATCAATCCTTTCCTCCATCTTGGCGATTCTTTCTTCCAAGGCTGAAAATTCTCTATGATCTGCTGAGTTTAGGGCGTTCTAATTGATGGTGGCTAACTCCATCCATAGTTTTCTTAACTCATCTTTAAAAAACATCCTTCTTAGTTCTTCTACTCAACTACACCCCTGTAGTGAGCACCGCCTTGTAAAAATTTATTGGTATTATTTTAGTTTTCAGCCAATTTTTTATAAACTTATTACTTGCGCAGATTCAGGTTTTGTGCAATTTGTCTGTGTTGTAAGATAGTTGATATAAACAGTTGATATTTTTATGATGACTATTATCTGTAGTTGAATGGAAGTCCTATATCTTGGTTCAACGCTTGGCCAGTTTTCCACTTGACAAACTTGTGATGTCTTGAAATAGGGATTCATTCCCTCGTACCATCTAACCTGATCTTCTCTTAGATTCCCGTTGACAGTTCTCCAGTTTGACACACAGTCAGCAGCAATCCCTGATTTGATTCTGCTTCTTCCTTATATCTCCTCAGATACTTACTCTTTTCCTTAAAGAGTCTCCCAATTATCACACACACCAAAAATATCTCTGAGAAAGAATAGAACAAATGAAAGCTTATAAAGTGTACTAAGCTAGTATATCTACTGTATACTCTGTACTACTAAACACTACATCTATATGTGTGAATTCTAGGGAATTTATAGTGGGGATTCAGTCATCTAACCCTCGGTTGACACCTCTTTGATGAAATGGCAGCCTTTGCTATTGAATCACCCATCCTCGTCTCAGCAGCAATGGCCTTACCCATCCTAGCTAGGATTCTGTCATTGGACATCCTTGAGACCTAAAACGGAAAGAGTCAGAAAATGTGCCCCTAACGTTTTCCTCTTGATCCAAGTGAACCAACCATATTTGGCAAGCGACCTGCTTATGTAATGGGACTTGTTACCCATTAAGGCAGGTCCTGAACCAACTGATCGATTTTCTAGTTGCAGATTGCATCACTCACCTCGAAAATTACTCTTTTCATTCCCAATCAGTCTGTGATGAAAACCGACCAATCCCAATAGGTAAACCTGATAGTTAACCAACTATCAGATGCCTTTATTTCATCAGCAACTCTGCCCGACAAGATCTTAAGTATTTGTCCAAATCAATCCCTGACAGATCCAACCAGGCGAATAACTTAAAATCCCCCAAACATAGTTACCCTGAAAGCAGGGTCAACTGATTTCCAATTCACCTTACATTAGGGAAAAATCCCTTAGCAATTCCTAGTAATCTACCCAGCTGGGAATATGAGAAAAAATCCCAACACTTGCCATACACGTTTATCTAAAGTGTAATCTAATCAAGCATACCTCAAATAGATATGCTCCTGATATGAAGAGTATTCGAACCTTCATCTTTCTTATGAGATTTATTGTGAGGAAGGCCGACCATGGGACGGACACTTCCAAATTTGACCTGAAAGAAACAAAACTTAGTAACAGGAAAAGCACCCCAGAGAAGCGATGCTATCTCTTGTTGCCAGCTGGAACGCCACTATGGGAAGGGGGAGGGAATGTGTGAAGGGGCCGTAGCCACAACTGAACACGTGTGGAGGAAAGGGTCTGAGTTGATGAACCAAACTGGGAACCAGGAGGAGACCAGCTATTGGCGATGCGGTGGGAGGTATCCAAACACTCACGCCTGAAAGTGGTCCACCAAATGAGACCAGAATCTGTGGACAGCTTCTGGGAGGGTGGGGGTGGAGCCTGCGATGGCATCTAAGACAATCGTGTGGATAGTTTACATGGCGATTGCAACCACCAGAGCATGGAAGTAGGGTGGAGGGGGAGGCCATTGATAAAGTAAACATATCTCTTGACAGACTGAAGGGATGTGTTTGATCCTGTCCAAGCAGACGTTGAACTTCGCGCCATATCACTCTAGAGGTAGGACACTTCTCCATGCGATGAAACAGTGTTACATACTGGCCACACATGACGCAGGATGAGTGTAAAGCGTTAGAGCGCTCAGCCATATGGTACACCCGCCTCAGGCAGCGCCAAACATGGGAACGGATTTGAGGCTGCAACAGAGGATGGTGTGTATATTTCCAAATAGTCTTCTGAGTCTCAATGGAGTAAGGGATGTCCATCATGTCCAGGTAGTCCACCCTGGATAGGACATGGGGTCGTGCGGGGATCACGCCATCTTGGATGGGTAGCCTCTGTACCTCTTTTGTGAACTGAGGAGAGGGGCGGCCTCTCTAGGCTTTGTGTCTGCTAATACGAATTCTCCACTCAGTGCTCCGCATGGAGAGGAGGATTCGTTTGTAGTGGGCTTTAGTCCTGTGAGGACCTGTGGCCGATGGGTGTGAAGCCAGGTGTCTTCATCAAGGATTGAGGGTTCGATGGATTGTTAAGGCCCAAGGAGCAGGATAAGTTGGAGCGGGCTGCGTGGGATCAGTGTTGGGAGGGGAGTGTAGGGGCGGTGATGGCCGCAATCCAGGTGCCCAGGATCTTGGCAGCATGGGCTTTGAAGTCAAGCAGGCCCATGCCACCATGATGATGAGGTCCAAACATGACCTCTAGCCGTACTGGTGGTGGGCGGCCTGACCAAAGCCATCCTTGCAGAAGGGCATACAAGGATTTGAAAAAGCTTGGGGAGAAGGGGATGGCGTGGGTTCCAAACCAGACTTTGGAGAGGAGCATAGAGTTGGCCAAAACAACCCTGCCAGTAAGGGAAGTAGGGTGAGCTCTGAGGGAGGCTATGCGCTTCGTCACGTTATCTAGAATATGACTTTCCATTACTGCTGATGTGTACCCTCCTGCCTCCACCCACACGCCCAGATGGCGAACCAGCCCTATGGTAGGGCGTGGCACAAAGGGGAGCACTAGTGGGGCGGTGTGGGGTGAGCTGGGAGGGCGAGCACGTGTGCGAGCAGATGGTCCAGGCTGGGCACTGTTCGCTGGGGCCCAGCAGGTTTGATACCAACCAAGGAGGATGATCTAGGTTTTGGAAGCGTTCAGTGTAGCATTACTTACCCAGGAATACTCCTAGATGAGAGCTTCAAGTGCGCGTGCATCTTGATTATTAGACACCCCAACCACACAGTCATCTGCAAACTCCATCATCTTGACTGGGGCTTGGCCTGGTACATGGACCCCAGTGAGTTGGGCATTCACATTTCGAAGTAGTGGGTCAAGGCTGAAGTTGTATAAGAGTGGGCTAAGGGGGTCCCCTTGTCATAAGCCCCTTTGAGGGCGGATTACTTCCGTTAGGAAGCCAGGGCCACGCACTGCCATTATTGCAGATTCTGTGAGCAGCATTACCCAGTTGATGAAGCGAGGGGGTAAGCGGAATTGATGGAGGCAAGCCCTGAGGTATTCCCAGTTTTTCTACCATAGGCCTTCTGTTGGTCCAAGAATACAAGTGCCTTAGAGGCTATGGACTGGCATGCGTTAGTCACAGAGTGCACGTTGTCCCAAATCGACCTTCTGGGTATGAAACCAAATTGTTCTGGGGAGATGGCAGCAGATGCTACAATCCCTAAATGGTTAGCCATGATTTTAGTTAAAAAATTTGGTATCCATGTTTGTTAAAGAAATGGGGCGCCGGTTGGGTAATTCTAGCTTGTCCCCTTTCTTGAAGAGTGTGACGGTGAAGGCCTCTTGTCTTCCTGGTAGGAGGCGCGTTTTCAGAAGGCTCTGCCTAAGTGAGGCAAGCATCAGTGGAGATATATATTTGAAGTACTTTTTATAGAATTCATATGGAATGCCATCTGGGCCTGAGCATTTCCAATTTGGTGCACTGCGGATGGCTGTTCATAGTTCATTTGGAGTAATCAAATTCATTATTTCTGGGTATCGGTAAACAGTGCAGATGTGGGTTCAGTTGAGAAATTCCGCCACTTCAACAAGCTGAATTGGATCAGATTGGTATAACTCGGAGTAATACTTTTGTATTTTGATTGCCACTTCAGCTGGCGTATCTGTGACGGAATTATCCGATCTTCACACCTGTGTGCAGGCCATGCTCTGGCATGGTGCAAAATTTTTTTTAAAAAAATATGCGGTGCACTTGTCGCCCTCTGTAATGCGTTTGGCCCTGTACTGAACACAAACCCAATGTTTGTGTTGCCTTTCGAGCGCGTTGAGGTGGGCGGCTGCTTCTACCCACTTCCAGCCCCATGCAGGGCTGTAGCCTGTAGCTGGGATGTTGGACTCCAGGTGTGCCAACTCTACCAGAGCGCGCGTGAAATGATGGCCGATGTGGCTCATGAGCGTCAGGAGGAGAGGTGGTGAGAGTGGCGGATGGTGTCCTCTTTGAAGGTTGACCATGTGGAGATGGGGTCCACGCAAAACGGTGTAACAAACTCTTTTGCCAAAGTTGCTGATTCCACCCAAGTGGAAAATCTTGGCGACGCAAGTTTGGGAGGGCAGAGTTTGCACCAATGTGGGGCCTTAGCCACTGTGACAGGTAGGTGGTAGGTTATTGAGACCAGCCGGTGGTTGGAGAATTCAATTTTTGTTGTTTTGAAGTGGAAAATGTGAGGTTGGAATTTCGCCGGCATAAGGATAAGGTCAATGCAGGTCATGGACCTTAATTGGTCGTTGTGGATGTGGGGGCGCATCATGTTTTTGAGCAGTGGGGCTTTCCGCAGCAGTGCAACCATTAACCCAAGGGTGGCCTTTAGAATGCGAAGTTCTACATGACCCTGGGGGCGTGGGAGGAGGAAGGCCAATGGTCCGTGGGTGTGTTTAGCCAACAGTTCATGTCACCAACTACAAAAGGGTCTGGGGGTAATGGGAGGGATTTGACCAATGAGAAAAATTCCTGATGCTCTTGTGCACAGGTTGGGGCATAGATGTTGATGATAGCATGTGCCACGTTGGCCCACGAGAAAGTGACAACGAGGACTTGGCCATTGAGGAAGGATTCCAACAATAAAAATTTGAAAAAATTGTTTTCTGAACTAGCACCCTACAGTGCTCTGACTAAAAGGATAGGGATGGGAGGAGCATGGTTTTCCAAGCATCCTCAGAACCTCACGGACAGTGGGACACCTGGATGGCCAGGATATCTACAGGTAAATTTTTTTGTATAAACTCAGTTTTCTAGCCTGGGACGGCGAGGCCTTGAGTCCAGCGATATTCAACATCCCTAAAGTGAAGGTTTACCCCATCACACCTTAGGTGTGAGGGGGTGGGCACCCAGGCCCACTAGCCTCCTCTAGATCCCCTGGGCCTTCACGGCAGCACAGGTGTTTGCAGCAACGCTATTTGTAGTCTTGTTAATTTTAGCAGAAAGGTTTGCATTGGCTTTTGCCTTCGCTTTTTGTTTCCCTGACATTGAACAAATTTTTTGTGGTGCAGATGAGTCGTTGCACCAACGATTGGGTCAAAAAAATTCTACAGGTAGGTTGGACCCCAAGTCAGTTTTGACTGGAGCTTGGGTGCAGCGATTGGGTGAGATCGAATCTCCCATTGGATCCTCAGATTGAGTGGCCCACTCGGCATAGGCCTCCCAATCTGATTGGGTGATGGATTCCCGAGTCGCTTCTGCTGTGAAGGTCTCCATATCCTCCTGGCATTGTGAGTGTGGGATGGTGGTGGTGACTTTGGCCGCTTCCTTGGCCGTGGCCCTGCGGGCCAGCTTGGCCTTCTTCAACTCTTGCGGGGAAATAGGTTTTACTAGTAAGTAGTAGCCTTGTGCTCCCCACGGGAAAGCCTCTTTGGTGCTTGCGGTTGGTTCATAGTGCGCCTCTCCGCTGGCCATGGCCACTGAGGGGTGCTCTTGGAATGTGATGCCCTCCTTGGTGGGGCATGCATGTGCCTTATGGCCAAATGCATCACAGTGGGTGCAGATGGGGGGTGCGCTGTCCACGATTACCCAGAAGGGTGGGTGGTATGCCCTTCAATATTGATATATGTGGAGTGTGGGATCTGGGTTAGGTCCTTTGCGATCTCCTCGGTTGGGGTCAGAACTGCGATGGCTTTGCCAGTGCACAGGTGTGGCATCAGCGTAAAGCATTGCATCTTGAAAGATTTTATTTCGCCATATACAGTGAGACCATCTTTCAGGTGCTGCTCCAAAATGGCACGTTTTACTGTAGTAGGCAAAAAGTCAAACGTGAGGAATATTTGGTTGGATTTTGTCCATCTGGTGTGTTTGGTTTCGACGACCCATTGCCCTTTGGGGAGGTCAATCACTATGCACACTGCAGCAACTTCATCTGATGCCTCCTTGTTTTTGAAACCGAGGTCCAGCCAACCACGTGACATGGAGTGAGGTGTGACATACACCGCGGTTGGGAAAAAAGTGTGCACATCCCCACAAAATTTTTCCCATAAAGCTGTTTATTGGATGTCCAGAAACACACAGACTCTGTATTTCACCGATGAGAGTGGTTGGGAGTTCGGCGTGTTGATGTACTGGTTGCATCGCGCTTGCCAAGTGAGGATTTCCAGGGAGATAGTGACCGCTGGTTTTATTTTTTTCTATTCCGCCAGTTTCTCAGGGGCGTTTTCAAACATTTGAGGCCGTGGGTCTACACCTGCTCCTCTTACCTTACTTGCCCAACTGCTCCCTGACATGGACGTAGACTAATCTCCTCTGTGAGATTATCAAACTAGAATCATACTTGAATTTATTAAGTTGCAAAAGTGATTGCAACGTAAGAAAAGTTCATCTTTTTTATGAGGATGCTATGGTTTTGGCCGCAGAAAGAAAAAAAACATCATACTAAGTTTGTCTTGATTGCTTTTTTCTGCTTGACATCACTTTTGAGCGATTTTGAAAAAACAGTTGATTTTCCACCACCACCTCACCACATCAATTACCCAATTCATGTCATCAGATCCACTATATGCCACCCCAGTGTGGGGCAGCGGGGCTCCATCTGCTAGCATTTACTACCCAGCAAGAAAACATGTATAGTCTAGCTTGCCCAGTCTGCCAAATACATCCATTCACTATGTCCCTCCAAGGACTTAGCACTCCACCTTGCACAATTCCACCCAAACTCACCCCCATCCCTTAGCCCTGCCTCGATCCACTATCTGCTTTTGCCTCTGAGTCAAGTATGGATGTCTCTTCCCATATACTGACAAAGTGATAATTGAGCTGGCAACTGCCACCTTTGCACCGGCAGGATTTATAGACTTCCGTCCTTATAAGGGTTATTTTTACATAGGTTTTTCCACCAAATAGGATGCAGCTGCTGCTGCAGCTACTTTATTAGTATATAAAAACACCCCCATTACCACCATCTAAACATGTCTCCCAGATGATACCACACTTTTGGTGACCTTTGCAAACCACCCCTCACACCTTCCCCATCAAACACTATATGAAGAGTTGATTTCAGGGATGTCCACATATGGCAAAAACCCCATCCTCCAATTCATTGTCCCAAGTGGTGCCAATTTCTTCACCGCACCTCAAACAATGGCCACCATTACCCCCACCAGCTGAACATGGCCCAGCACATCCCACCGCATGCCTATATCCCATCTGCACCTGACCATTTCTTTTAGAATCACATTGACAACGGTCGCACAATTTGCCACATCTGCCATGAATTGGACGGCACAAAAGAACATGTAAATACAATTCAAACCCTTAAAAGGAGGCCAACTCCGCCCTTGAGCCACACCAACAGCGTTCAAGTGGGGTTTTTGGATGCCCCCACCCCCAGGTTGAGTGCTCAATGAGTCAGCAACAAAATCGAGAAACTCAAATCTAAGCAAGCCAAATCCAAGCCAGCCAATCTACACTCTTGTCAACCAATAGGGAGTAGGTTTGGACCCATGTTCAAACCAAAAAATTTCCTGCCTCAAAACTTACCCAACCAAGGCACCTATCCCCACATATTACTGAGTCAACCAAAATCCCTGGGGCTTATTATATGAAGTGACCAAATTTGGGGAAATTTTCTGCTACCAGGTTATCCATTTGATTCAGAACCTTATCTAAAGTTAAACTTTGATGCCCCAGCCCCGACCAACCAACATGTCCCCAAACCCAATGCTACCCCTTTCAGAACAACCATCAGCTTATTGAGGCCATGGTGGCCCACCCAAAAATCGCCATCAACATATAAATTAAGGAAAATTCTGTCATGGAATTTAAAAAAGGGCTGCACCCCTATTGTTCCCCCTAATCTCCCTCCTATTGCAAAAGAGGAAATCACACGCCTCTATCAAACTGACACCACTGCTGTCATCATGTTGCAAACTGGCAGATTTCTCCTCATCCACACATATCACCAGAACCAATATTTAGAAATTAGAACAACTTCCTGATGCCCGCATCCAGGCTGAACACCATGTTGCTGAACTCATGGCTTTGATCCATGCCAAAATTTTCAATCTCAACAACTATCTAAATCACCTTGACCCTCATCCTGCGGATGCCCCACCCTCTTGCTCTCTGCATTGATCCGCCTCTACAATGTTGAGACTGGTGATAATCTGCCTGATCCCCCCTCCCCATCTGCCATGGTGTGATAAGTGGCTCGCCGCTGTGCCACCTGGTAGGTTGTTTTCTCGTTTCTTTTTGTATCTTGCTGCTTGATAAGGACGGTTGGTTCATGTCTTTTGGTTTGTGTTGGAGTTTCAGTTTTGGTATTGTCCGTCCCCCAGTCAGCTTGCCTCAGTTAAATAATATAAAAAGTCTGTCTTGGTTGTAAACCCAAAAAAATAATGATGATTATCTTAGAGAAAGCACTTCCTGGGCCAAAATCAAGGCAACCTTATTAATAAGTTCAATAGTAACTTGTAACTAGCTAATAGGGAGAAAGCTTTTATGTTAATTTTTTAAAAAAAAGTATAAACTTATATTTTAGTTTGCCAACCACTTCTATATAAATCCAAGGCCTTTGCTTCTTGAAATTGGTCGCTCTAGGTGATTTTATAGCTACATGGTGTATTCCTTCTCCTCCAACCACATTTTGCACTTTACTTCCAAGCTATTAAAAAGCAGTCCAAGTCCATTCACAATATTGAGAGGCTATCATGGAGATACTAGACCCCAAAGTATATCACCCTACAAGAACAATGAGACCCAATCAATAATCTATGTCAAGGAAAATATCCAAAGTCTCAACCTGAAAAAGAGAGCCCTGTTCCTATTTTGGGTTCTACAACCACCAGGAAAGCAAATTCTGGGATAAGAAGTCAGAGAGGAGGAAAAAGAGGCGTCAGCCTTGGGTGTGAGACTCTCTACGCTGTAGACTCCACGCTTCAATAAAGTTTCAGAGTCATTCTCTTCTTTAAATGTCTTTTGTGTCTGTTTCAGATGAGGTTGTCACTCCCAATACACTTATATAAAGCAAATTATGTCATTTATTTTATTCTGACCAGGGTATTCCCATTGAATCCTTAAAAGAGTTTATAATTCCCAGCTCCATTTATTATATATCTCACTTTTGCTCTGATGCTACTTGCGTAGAGGTGGTGGTGCACAAAGTGAAAATTGTGGCTAACAATTATACCAGTTCTTCTGCTAACATCATTCTAACTCAAATGGTGAAGCATATTAAGATCGCTCCTAATCTTAACTATAATTTGGACTTTGAAACTTTTGGACCCTCATGCACCAGATCTCTAGTGCATACTCATCGCTACCCATTAGATTTGGATCAATAGTGGTGTCTGAACCTGTAACTGTCTTAAATAATGATAAATATAATTATTGGCACATTGCTATTAGCCTTTTTATATCTAAGGTCAGCCTTAAAGATTTTTTTCTATACTAGAGTACCATATTCCTCTAGTTACCCAGAACCTGCCTAAGGATAAGGGATTAAAGCTCCAAAGCTGATTGGTGGAGCACCCAAGTCTATTGAGCAATTGTTGTATCGTGTTCTGGGACCAAAAGTTAAAATTACCTCCTACCTCAGTCAATGCTATTGAAGGGATGCCCATTTAACCTGTGCACAGGTTTAACGTTTCACCTAAGTCCAAAATATTGGTGTAAAACAATTTTAAATTACCATTCCAGCGGAACACTGCTGAAAATCTATAGGAATCTGACCCATCAATATTGAACCTCTAGCTTGTATGGGTATTCTTGACCCTGCACATCAAGGTCCTATTACTGTGTTGATGGTCAAATTCATTGATCAATTGATGAATGTGACTTGCAACCAACCAATAAATTGTGTCCATACTCTACATATTGTTCAAGTTGGTTCCATCTGTTGGCTAGATGACTGGAATTAATCGTTGGGTAATTCATTAAGTGAAATAATACTATTATCTTATGCCTAACTTATTATGAATCATAAAAAAAATATCAGTGATTATGGACTGAAAGTATCTTTAGTACATTTGAAACTTGGGATTTGTAGCCTAGCAGTTCCTTCTAATAATATTTAACTTGATAACATGGGCTCAGGGGCTTTGTGGTTAAGTAGAATTAAAAAAATTCAAAAAAATGACCCAGGATTATGGGTTTTATTTTGTCTATGTTGAATATAGTTTTCAGTGTTAATTGAGTTTATGACCAAATTATTTCTCTAATTTTTGAAACAAGCCGCCTTGGTATTTGCCACCAATGCTTGAGAGTCATGACAGTTTAGTCTTTTCAGATGTGTTAAAAGAAACACTGTATAAAATAGTTGTCAGTAAGACATTGCCCAAGAGCCCAAGATGGGTTACAGAGGAGCGCCTAATAGTTTGTAGACCATCTAAAGTTCTTCATTGTGATCTGCTGGTTAAGTGGCGTGAGGCGTGGTGCCATGTAGAAGGTGTGGTTAACATCAAACCCTATAAGTTCATTATGTTTTTAGACAAAAGAATTTATAGTCTTTTAGTCCTAACTAGTCTTATATTCCATTACTTTTTAATAGTTTAATATAAAAATTTGTTGTGTTTGATACCTTTTAGTTGTATTAAGTCAAAAAATTACTTGTGATAAAGAAGATTAGGGCAGTGAGCCGTTTTAAAAGTAGACGACAGAAGAGTACAGACTGAATTAGTATACACAAGGAGTTTATATCTTAATAATTATCACCGTCTGGTCTATTATCCTCATACTTTGGCATTTATAACAGTTGGATCAAACTGATTGTTACATTTTGACTCGAGATTTGGAAATCTGAATCTTAAATCAAAACGCTATTTTTGGTTTTGAGGTTTATGCAGGGCTTGGCGCAGGGCAGCGCCCCTCTCAAGATATTCTTTATGCTCTTAGGGGCCTAAAGAATAGTGCGGGAGGCTACCCTGGAAGAGCACCTTAAAAGGTTGGGCCAACGCTATTCTGAACTCATTTTAGAATTCATCTTCATTTCTCACCTTCTTTTGGGTCTCTCTGGTGGCCAGGGGTTGCACTTGCCTTGTCTTACCTGGTATCCCACAGCAAACTGAGTTTTTGTATCCCTAAAAAAAAGAGTTTGGTTTTTAAGGCTCAGTCCACTAAAACAACTCGGGTTTTAATCCTTTTGATTTTTTTCTTTGTGTGGTTTGCGGTGCCATTATACTATCAAGCTTAAATCCATCAATGTGTTTATCTTGAAAATAAATAAACAAAGCTTATTTCAGGGTCAAATTCTCGCTTACCTGTGTTGTTTTTCTTGCATTTCGAATTCTACTAGATCTGAGGTTAGATTGGTGAGTATGATGAGTAAAAATTCTTACCTCAAGGGAACCTCATATTGGATAATCATTTGGTGTTGAGTTTTCTGTCATGGTATTATGGCGGAAGAAACTGGGACTTTTTTGACCGTTTCATTCTTAACTCCAACTTTTTATTCATGAAAAAGAACCAGATTATCTGTAATAGGCCAAAACTATCACAACAACTCTGGATGTGGCTCTCTGTATGACTTAGGGCAAAAGGACCACTCATCATAGCCTGAGTGGAGGTAACAATTAGTGAATTATTTACTAGTAAACAACTCAAACTGGCAGTGTCCCTAATAGATAAATATGCTTATATAATTTCTAAGAGCCAAGATGACTTTAATAATGAAATGAGCTCAACGCAAAGTGCGTACTGGTTACTCTCAGACTATTTGGCCAACCCTATCAGAAATCTAAAGTAAAAGAGGCCCAAGCGCCAAAATAAAACCAATTATTTAATAGATGTTTCATAGAACCCTCTCAAAGACCATGGACATCTCCAGTCTAACTGATTATTAAGAAGGATGGTGGTCATCATGTTGTGATAAACTATATTCAGCTATATTTAATATCTTGAAAAAATTGCTACCCTCTGCCTCTCATTGAAGACTCTCTCAGGCTGTTATCAGAATTCTGGATTTTCTCAGCTATAAATCTTGCCAGCGGATATTGATAAATAAAATTGGCGTTAAAATATAGGGAAACATGTTCAATAATCTCCAGAAAAAGTCTATATATAAGCCAATGCATATTCCCCAGGGGTTGTGTATTGACCAATACCTTCCTGAAGGCAATAGATGGTATTCTTAAAAATCTTATGATGTCTTGTCTATTGGTTTTAAGATGATGTTGCCATGTCCTCAAACGCTTTTAATGAGCATCTAAAAAACATATAAGAGTTCTTTGACCAGATGAGTCAGTATTCATAGAGCTGAAACCCACAAAATGGAATTTTTTAGTGAGATATGGATTTCTGGGTCATAAGGATATGCACAAAGAAATTTCTCATCTACCTGGCAAGGATGATGGTATTCAGAAGATGTCTCAACTCAATAGCCTGCATGATGTTCAGGTCTTTTAGGAATGGTCAATTCTTTTTGACAGTTAATTCCTCATTTAGCTGAGATGGCTAAGACCTTAATGTACTTGCTCCACAAGAAAGTTACATTCCATTGGGAGGCATCTCAGAGACATTCTTTTATTTCCATAAAAGAAGACTTATTGACTGCCCCTGTGTTAAGCCATCCTTAATTTTAGAAACCCTTCTTTTTGTTCGCAGATTCCAGTGATGTCATAGTTGGAGCCATACTAACTCGCCTGATTCTGACTAAGTCAACAAGCTTATTACATACTTCTTTAATACCATAGCTTAGGAAGAACGTGTCTATAGAATTACCTAATGAGAGTGCTTGGCCGTGCTGTTAGTCATAAAACTTTTCTATCAATATTTGTACAGGAAAACACTTCACAACCATCACTGATCATGCATAATTAAAATGATTATAGCAAATGAAGGATCCCAATGGCTAACTTTTGAGGTGAGAACTAAGATAGCAAAAATACGACTTTTCTATTGTGCATAGATTTGGGGCTATCCCTCAAACTCTGATGGGTTATTCCGCTTGCCAATACTAATTTTTATATGCGTCTGAGGAGTACCAGGATTATGAGCTTTTGAAAGACCTTTGATGTTGATTTAGCGCAGTCAGAAGCTTAAGAGCGGTAAAAAGTAATAATGGAACAAACCTGAATTGAGGAATGGCTACTTAAAAGGATGTCAGTGTAGCTTGGTTACCTTATGTCCAACCCTCAGTATGACCCTCACCTGTTATGGAGGCTAACACCATCATTATCATGGCGCTTTGAGTAAGACCTATAAGTGGCTTAAGGAATAATGCTAATAGGGAGAAATGTTAGATTCCATTCATGATGTACTTAAATTCTGCTTCATTTGTGCTAATCAAGGCCCTTCCAGTTGAATTTTTCAACGCCAAGTTGTTGGCCTGACTTCATCTTTCAACAACACTAGTATTGATATCATTGGTTTTTACCGCTGCTATGTATAGGCAACATTATATCATTCTAGCTATTAATCATTCTATAAAATGATCCGAGGATGTCACAGTAGTGTACGCCAATGCTAATGCTTCCGCCTCATTTTTATTCAAACAAGTCTTCACCACGCATGGCAGCTCTAAAGTCCTCCTGTCCAATAATAAAACTAAAAGTGTATCCCACGGCATAACTGAGCTAAATCATTATTAGGGGCATACAATCCTTTACAGCCCCATATAACCCTTCCACCAGTGGCGCCATAAAATGAGCTAATGGGAGTCTGATTACTATTCACAAAAGATGGCCCAAACTGATCCAACCCATTAAATGAGTAACTTACCAGAGCTCATGTGGCATACAGGATGAGTTTATTCAGGTTGACAGCAGATAAAATTTAGACTGGCCTTCCAGTCAGGATAAAAAACACCTAAAAGGTGAGCCTGAATGCCAGGGGAATCTCTGCTTGAAAGACAATAGAGTAAGCTGGGCAATAGATTACAACGGGATCCTGATGAGCCATCAATATGAGAAATAACATAGCAAAGAACCAAGATGTTACAGCACCAGAGCTAGTGGGTTGGGGTATAAAGAGCTGTGAGACAGAATAATATGTGGGAGATCTTGACTCAATGGCTCAAGTGACTATGGTGAGGGCAAAGCTAATAAAAGGACCAGACCAACCCAGTCAATATGCGGGCCATGGGGCCTCATTCTAAATGACATGGGGGTTCAGCAAGGAAAATTCGAACTTTTTTTTTTTAGTACTAGATGGTCCCGAAAATTCGAACTTTAATAAATAAATTTTACTGTGGGAGAATTTTCACTTGATTTTAAAAAATAGAGAATCAACCATCAATTTTTTCAGTGTGTTATGATTGTTTAAATAGACAATTGATTTGTGGAATAGCTTGTAAAATGCAGGATTGGAGCCCTCAAGATTTGACCTAATCTGGACAAACTTTGAGTGAGTGAGGGGGAAGGACGAATTTAATTAAAATTGACTTCAAAATTATTGTAGGCATGCCAAGTTGCTGTCATTTTATCCATGAATGCCCAAATTTCTGATTTTCTTCAGCTTTGGTAACTGGAGTGATGGCATCTTTCCTTACAGGCAGTGTGAAATACCCAGGGCTATCCCACGTAGGGGCAGTTCTAAGAGGTCAGGAATGGGTTTGGGACACTCAACCCACCCACACTCAGTCACTCTGGCATCCGTGTATCCAAGTGGTAAATCAGATGAAGATTTTGATGTGTCTGAGGTAGGTTTTGAACTGTGGGCTGCATTTCCCAATGGCCTAATGCCATCGAGATTTGCTGACAATTTTACATTTAATACTACATTTTCCAAATATATGCGCCCTAAGGGATTTGTTTCTGAGGGTTTGGGGTTCTTTGGCCTTGATGTAGAGGGCTTGTTGCCATTGACTTCATGCGGGACCTTGGCCACATGGGGATGCCAATTTCCAGATATCTCAGCACAAATTCCCTCAATTTGCCATACTAATTCAGCTGAAGTTAATGCGGAGATGGGTGGTGGGATCTTCAAATGGAGGGCTGTTACCCATCGCTCATATACTGCATGGGTAAGGTCACCCTGTGTGACAAGAGGGGCAGCTGCCCTTCTCAGACCCATTTTCATAAAGAATTGGAATGTCACCCAGTCCAAGCAGTGGGAACACTATCCCAGACTTACAAGTTAATACTTAATCATAAAAATGTCACTATTCAAGGCTCTCTATGGTTGGTAACCCATGCTACCATCTATCAGCCAACCCATCTTGTAGACATGTACTCCTGAAACCGCAGCTATGGCTATGAGAAGACTGGTGGAAAATATCAAAGGTTATAGGACTTGGTCTTTAAAAATCATATAAGTTACAACTAGGCGAGAAGCTTATTAAGCTAATGCTCAGAAACACCTCCTGCCTAAATTTAGTTGGTTAATATTGTAGTATTCCAACATCATTGGCCATGAGGGAAAGCACACAAACTTGATTATATGGTCATGACACTATCAAGTTGTTGAAATTCAGGCGTTTGGTATGCTCTCTGGTGCATTTTTATACCTGTATTACGATGATATTTTGCAGTAAGAAATATTACTCTCAACTGCTGGAATGAATATTATAGGGAATTTTTTATGGTTTAACTTTAAATATGAGAATCTTTTTTTTAGTACTAGATGGTAAAATATGAGAATCTTTAATAATACTAAAAAGTTAGATTTTATGATATTTTATTAAGGGCAGCAATAAAGTAAAAAATGAACCCTATTACAATCTTACTGCTTAGTATTTAAATTAATTCAAGGCCTAAAGTGAGATAGGCGATAAATCCATTATTAGCTTAGAGCCTATTTGGGAATATGGGTATTTGACCTATTGAAGCTCTCAAAACTCACCTCGCCTTAATGGAACGGCCAATGGAGGGTCAAGAGTAGGTAGGACTAGTTCGTGAGGATAAGATTTAATATTTTTGAGACAATCACCGTGGGGGAAAATAGTTGCACCTTTTGGGACCCCTTCAAAGCCTATAAAAGGGGATAATCTCCTCTTAGGTGTTTGAAGTAAACTAGAAGTGATCAGGGGGAGGAACCTAGGATGGACTACCATGAATTCGTCACATAGTCGATGTAATATGACTATCCAAACTCGTGATATCTGATTGAGAAGCATTTATAAAAGTATTACCCTGTTCCAGGGGTTCCAACAAGAATTGACAAAGGTCATTTGGCTGATATTATCATTATTTTCAACCAAAACAATATTCTCACAATATCGGAATTGTAATTGCCTGACATTACACCCTCCAAGTTTGTTAAGGGGTGAATAAGGGCGCAAGAATTGTCCTGTGGGCTTAGCTGACAGTAACTTTGGTATCAAGGGACTAAATGGAGTACTCATCCCCTCGCTTATAATTGACTACAAAAGGGCCTTCCCAATTAGACCCAAGCTTCTCAATTCTGGGAGTGATACAATTATTGTAATACAACACCAATTCTGACACTTGAAAGGAATGGAGAGGCTTTTTATGCTCATTTGCGGCTAACCATTCTTTAATGACTGTTTTAGCTTGGTTATTCATGGCATCAGACTGCAGCTGGATGATGCGTTGTGACAATATTTTCAGGGCTTTTTCAGGATCATCTGTCCTACCAGAGAAGATGTCTCTTGCTAGAAGAGCTGTTACTCCTGGTTCCCAACCATATAACACACGGAAAGGAGACATTTTAAGGATTTAATGGTAGCTGATAGGGTAGGCCATGTAAACTAGGTAAGAATTAATCCCAGTGTAGGGGATCTGAGCTGGCCATTTTACATATATGGAAACCAGGGTTCCATTTACTCTTTCCATTTTACCATTTGAGGAAGGGTTGTAAGGGGGCTGAGAAAAGCTGCTGCATCCCGATGGAAGTAGCTAAAAGCTTTACCACCCATGAGGTGAAATTCTTTCCAGTGTCACAAAGTAGGACCTGAAGATAACCATGCCGTGTGTTAATATGTTGATGGAGAAAGGTGGCTTTGGCTTTGGAGGTCTGGACAGGAAGAGCAACCACTTCAACCCTTTTGATGAAGTGATCAATTCCTACCAGAATATAGCGATTTCCACTGGTAGTCTGAGGTAGCGGACCTACCACATCTAAACATATGTATGAAACGGTTGTTGAGGCGTAATAAGTTGGTAATAATACTTAGGTTTGTAATTGGATTGCTTCTTACAGATTAGGCTGGCGTCCAGCACTTCAATAATAGACTCCATGATTCCCTCCCATTAGTACCTATCCTTTACCCATTCATAAGTTTTGCGCACTCCACTGTTCCCCAGAATAGTATGGACCTTCATGATCACGGGGACTCACTCAGAAGGTCAGAGATTGGGCAAACAATTCACCCCATCTTTCTCATACAGCTTTTCGCTTTCCACCTTTGTGTTTCAAAAATGTGAAGCTAGTGCTTTCTTGACATGTTCATCCTCGTCTTCCCAGTCATCAGGGCTCATAAGGAGGTCGTGCAGCCTCTCAGCTTCACCACTTATCAGTTGAAGGATAGGCAACTAATTTAAAACATCAACGTTCATGTGGCGGGTTCCAGCTTGGTGCTCAATCTTCATATCGTAGGGTTGGAGCTTTGAAGCCCAGTGAGCCAACCTCCCATTGAATCCTTCATTTTTGTACCCATTTAAGAAAGGCGTGGTCTGTGACCACTGTGAAGAAAGTTCCATATAAGGAAGGGCGGTATATCTTACAGACAGCAGGACCACAAGGCAATCCTTCTCAGTGACACTGTAATTGCTTTCAGCCTTGGATAACATCTTGCTGAAATAGAAGACGGGAGGATTCACGCCATTAGCATCCAATTGTGCCAGAATGGTCTCAACAGCATAGTTAAAGGCTTCAGTAGACAATAAGAAATGTTTATCATAATCAGGGTGGCTCAGGATAGGACGCTTTTGCAACAACTGCTTTAGCATCTCAAAGGCGGCCTGTTGTTAAGCTCCCCAATGAAAAGTGACATTTTCATCCAATAATTGGACATGAGGCTCGCTTATCTGGGCAAACTAGGGGATAAATTTGTGGTAATATCCCATATACCCAAGAATACCTGGATATTGCGCAGGATTTGATGAGCAGGCATTTTGGACATAGCCTCAACCTTGTCTTGAGGGGGGTTGAATCCCTTCCTGTGAAATGGTATGTCCAAGGAAACCTATAACCTCTGGAAAAATAAGCACTTGGAGGGTTTTAACTTGATATTGGCCTCACGTAGGCGCTGAAACACTGCCTTTAGGTGGTCAAAATGTTCGTTGAAGCTCTTTGAGAACAACGTGATGTCATTGAGATAAACAATGACGCAACTTAACTTCTGATACTGCAAGATGTGGTCCATGGCTCACTGGAAAGTTTTGAGGGCGTTGCATAAACCTTGTGATAGTCAGTTTAGTGGGGAGAGACCCTCACCGCAAATAAGAGCGCACTTCTCCTGATCTTTGGGGGAGAGGTCTGTCACAAATCTATATGACTGGATGACAAGTCACAATCATGACCAATGGATCATTGGAGGAACCCGCAAAGATTCAATGGGCAGAATCCGCCGAGGATGCTTCAGAGGTATAAGTATCAATCTCCTTAGGATGAGGTGATAATGGGTTATAATGGGATGTATCAAATCGCCTTCCAAATGGGGCAATAAGGTGATGTTGACACTTGACAAGATAATTTGGATTGCCTCAAACCAGGGCAATAAAGAATGAACAACAAGCCAAAACCAATGAGAAAATGGTGAAACGAATAAAATAAGCAAAAGAGTCAGTACCAACTGAGGTCACTGGGATATTAGCAAAATGAGGGGATTGGGAGAGGAGGTTTTTTGAGGAGATAAAAAGAAAGAAGGAAGAAAGAAGGAGCGGACTAGAGGAAGATCCGCTAAAGTTTATTATATTTAAATAAAGAAGGGTTTTGGGGGAAATTGCTCCCGTTTTATTATATATTAATTGTTTATAAGTGTATCGAGGAACTGGCAATTGTCATATTGTCCATTATAATTGTTCAATGATCATAATTCTGTGTGAAATCCCTTTGGCGGATATATACGGAATTGCTGAAATTTAACAAGGTCAATTTTCCATTACAACACTAGATAGGTCCAAAGTGGAAAAAGTTAGAGCTGGAAAGTTGGGCTAAGGCATTGTCAATGTGAGGGATAGGATAACTATCTAACTTGATGAGGTTGCTTAGTTTAAGGTAGTCCATGATTACTCAATGACCTTAATTTTCTTTTTTATCAGTAGAAGCAGGGATTACCAAGGGCTTTAAGACGGTACCAGCAACCCAGCGTCCAACAACTGTTTTAGCTCCGTCCTCATCTGAAGCTCCTCAACTTTTGATTTATGGTAGGGTTTATATTGGATGTGATGAGCATCCCAAATGCAATGGTTCGTTTAACCCTTCATATCCTTATAGTCAATATCAAAGTAAGAGAAGATATTGCTATAGGACATCGATGAATCCCCCCTTGGGTTGGGACCATCTAGTACTAAAAAAAAAGATATTGCTATAGGACTCTAGTAATGTGTGGATCTTATTAAGCTTAGCGGGGGTTAGTTCATCAGAAATGTGAACAGTAGGTAGAGTACATAGCAATTGGTCTGCGGTAATCCCATATCAGCCATAGATCTAATACAGTAAACTTGTTTAATGTCTTCAATAGAGACCAGCAGGCCTCTACCAATCTCCTGATGCCTCTTGATGACCATGTCCTTCTTAGTGAGATTCCCCAACAGGAGATTGATGGTCGCTGATAAGATAGGTCTATAACGCATGATAATACTCTAGGCTCAAGAGGGATAACTCTGTTAACGCTTATTAGGTGCAATAGACAGTTGTGGGGGATTCGTATGTAATCTTCATGTCAACTTCCCATTGTTCACCCGCCTTGATTACTACCTCTTCAGAAGCATATAAAAGGAAACCCTCTAGAGCATCCACAGATGAATGTAACATTTTTGTATACATTCCACCATGGTGTAGTGCAGGGATATGGCAGGGGAAGGGTACTCTACTGTGCAAGCGTACTCTTTTAGTTAAGCTCAAAGTTGGTCAGAATCAGAGGGACCTCGTAGTTGAGCAGGGAGAGATAGACATGCTTCAAGTTAATGATCCCTTCATTTTCAGGTATAAACTGTGTACCAATGAGTAGTTCATAGGTATTGGTGGCTAAGCCAACCTTGGGGCCGGCAAGATGAGTTTCCCAAATCAGATGGGAAATAAGAGTATGTCCCAATAGCACATGTATTGGAGGGACCAGCAGTACCAATCTCTTGGGTGTAGTCGAGGTCAGGGGCTAGCTACTCTTTTTGATGAATTTTAAAGACAAAATTAACTTGAGATCCAGTGTCAAAAATAACTGTGACATGTACTCTGTTAACAACCTCCACTTTTGTTAAGATTACACCAATTCTGGGGAAAGAGCTAGGATCTCCTATAGCCGGAGAGTGGAACTAGTCTTTTGGAAGTATCAGAGTATTTCTCCTGGATAGACTACAGGGTGTGAACACTTTGGGTGGATTGAATTAGCAAGGCAATGAGTTGGTCAGCGTCACTAGAAGTGTCAATGACCTCCAGACCCCTCAGCACTTGATGAAGATAAATTCTGTGGGGTAGCTTAGCTCAATTCACTCTCTCAGGGTTCAAACTTTTGAGTACCTCCACTTCACCTGGGGTCCCAAAAAAATAATGTCCTAGATCTTCATAAACCACTTCAGATTCGTCATCAGAGGGGTTATTAATGCATGTCAGGTAGCCCATAAAGGTGCGAAGTAGGTATATGGCCTCCTTTATAGAAGGATGGGTCCTGGGGTTGCTCCTCCACCTTATCAACTTTGGGGGAGGCGTTAAAATTTTCATGGCTTGATTTTCAAACTTCAAAGTAGGGGGTTTGGGCTGCCTCATGGCTACAGGTTTTGGATTAGAGGTGGATAGAGGAGATAGCGTCGTTGAGGTTTTTGCTTTAACTACGCCAGCTTTGCTAATCAGCAGCTGTGAGCTTAGGGGAAACAGGCGGTTTAGCCTTAGCTGCCTGGTCCTTGAACCCATTGGTGGCGGGGGCAAATGTCACCTGAGATAGGGGTTTAGACTTAGGAGCAGGCTTTGGGACCACTTGAAAAGGCTTATTGGATGGCAAAAGATGATCTTGGTGACAAGATGGGGGCAGGGAGCGTTGTAAATTAATAATAATGCACTCTGACTAACTATCTTAGAACCGCAGGTTTGTATAGCAGAGGAGGATCAGGTTTGAGCCGCACTGCAGGTGCTGGCCCCAGGGTAGTAACCAGCATAGGGGTCAACATAGCCTCCTTTGGTGGGGCTTTAGTAGAGAATTCCTCAATGATCAGAACCTGGGTATTTTACCCAACTCCTGAATTAGATTCAGTGTTATAGATATCTGCAACCTCCAGCTAAGCCTCCTTGATATCACGGATAGTCTGTAGGTGACGCTTAATGGAGATAAGATGCTGGGCTATAGTAGGTGTGAAGCTAAGCCAGTTAGAATGGCCGTAAGAGCATCATAAAGAGGTAGTTTTTTGCGAGCATCAAGGGCTGATCTTGAGCATAAAATCGATTAACAAATGTGGAAAGCGATTCTCCCATTATCATGCTGAGGCACATAAAGGCCTGTTTCTTCCTCCTTAAACTCTGCATGGAGTTAAACTCTTCAATAAGCGCTTGTTAAACCTCCGCTTAAGTGCTGAGGCTGACCATATTGGGAATCATTATTTATTGAGCTATACAGCTCAAACAGGGAAGAATGTACTTAACCTTCTGATGGTTAGTTGCTCCTTCCATCACTTCTTCATAAACAAACAGAAAAGAGGCAATGCTACCCTCTCCTGAAAAACTTGTCTTTAAGGAGGGTTTATGAAGAACACGGAAGGGCCCATGAGGGCCTTGAGAAGAGTGCTGCTAAAGAGTTTCAAGGCGTGACAAAGCACTAGCTAAATGTTTCTCTAAAGCAGCTAGCCAGGGTGGAGAGGCAGAGGGGAGTTTGTGAGGGTCACTTTTCCCATCAACCTCAATTTTTTAAGAAAATATTCGTGGTGTACAGGGCCCCTGTAATGAGCTTTACTTGGTGGATTTCAGGAGGTTGGTATGCTCGCTGGTGCGTTTTTATACCTGAATTACAATACCATTTTTAGGAAAATTACTCTCGATTGCTGGAATTTATATTATTATGGGGGTTTTATGGTTTAATTTTATATATGAAAACCTTTAGTAATACTAAAAAGTTAGGATTTATGATATTTAATTAGGGGCAGCAATAGGGTAAAAATGAACCCTATTACAATCTTACTACATAGTATTTAGGTTAACTTGAGGCTGATGCGAGATAGGCGTAAAAATCTTTACTAGATTTGAGCCTATTTGGGATATATGGGTATTTGACATATCAAAGATCTCAAAACTCACCTCGCCTTAACATAATGGCCAATGGAGGGCCAAGAGTAGGTAGGACAAGTCCGTGAGGCAAAAAAATATCTGAGCCAATCACCATGGGGGAAATAGTTGCACCTTGTGGGACCCCCTCAAAGCCTATAAAAGGGGTGGTCTCCGCCTAAGTGTTTGAAGTAAACTAGAAATGATAAGGGAGGAACCATAGATGGACTACCCTGATTTCGCCGCATAGTCAGTGCAATCTGACTATCCAAACTCGTGCTATTTGTCTGAGAAGCATTTATAAAAGTTGTACCTTGATTTGAGGGTTACACCAAGAATTGGCCATGGCCTTTTGGTCAATATTATCACTATTTTCATCCAAAACACACTTCTCAAAATATTGTTCTTGTAACTTTCCAACAACAAATAATTTACTTATGCAGACTTGAAGATTCCATCGCTTCAATCAATTCCAGGACTGTCCTAAGCCATGTTCATGGTAGGTTCCTTAAAGGTTATGTTCCCCCTATGGTAAGATCTTTAAGAGGGTATCATTGGTAAAGACTGAGTCTGGCTCAGGTTAGATTAGTTTTAATATTGGATAAGGTTGATGGTAAATTATGGAAACTAACACCAGTCAAATTGTCAGAAGAGTGTCAATAACTCTCCAGTTCCCAGAAAGGTGGTGCACAGTGCACAGCCTCAACGCCAGGGAATTCGTTGTCAGTACTAGGATGAAAAAAGCCCTGTAGAGGGGCGGGAGCCAGCGTAACGTAAGAAAGAGTGTTCAACGTGGTGTAGATTAATAGATATCATACAAACAAGACTTGGGTGGACCTCAAAGAGAAGTTCATATCCAAGCAGTGTTCTGGGCAGGAGTGTAAGAGTGCTTCAGTCTGGAGGGGACCAGAGCGGACCAGCTGTGCATCAGATGTGAGATTGAATGTTTACAAATAAAATGTCTAACATTGCAAGAGACCTCCTCAAAGAGGTCTGCGCACAGGTTTATCCAAGTTAAAATAAGAAAAAACATAAAACTAATGAGTTGTTTTATTATAGGGAGGACAACCAACGAGGAAGGTTTGTATCAAAGAATCATATTTAAACAATTATGGGTAAATCAATTGATTGATGGAAGTGGTGCTAAGCCCAGTAGCACCAATTAAGCGCATGTTTCCATTGGGCAGGGTGATATAGCTAGAAATGGTTCAAACTTGAGCTATCAATTGAAGGCAAGGCTGACCCAAGTTGGAAATTTTGAAAATTGAACAGGTTTCAAAACCCCGTTTTCCTAATAACTGAACTAAACTGTCAGGGTTAAAAAGGTAACTCGTCCATTTTAACGCCAAAGCCGTAACACAGGTTTGGGCGTTTGGCACCTCACTTATACCAACCTGAGCATATCTGGCCTGTACCCAGCGTTGGTCCAATGTGTTCTTTAGGTAAGGAAGGTCCTGCAACTTGAACTTTTGGGCCTCCTGACGCCCAGACTTGCCTTTGCTCTTACTGCCCTTAATTAAGTCATGTAAAAATGACATAAATCCCCTTTCCTTTAACAATAAAAAAGGTTCAATCAAATCCTTTTCTGTCACAAAGAGTAATAAGGGTACAATCAAGCCCTATTCTGTCACAAAGAGTACCAAAGGTACAATTAAACCCTATTAAATAAAAGAGTAACAAGGAATCCTACCATTCATGATCCAGACATAATGTTCCCTTAATGATTTATAAAACCTTACCCATTGGAGGATTTGATACCCTCATTGAAAGCATATCCCCTTGGAGCATATAACTATACTATCCTTTAAGAAAACAAAGTAATCCTTACCTTATCTTACTGGTCAAATTTTACGCCAAAGTGCAGGTACCCTAGTTAAACGTAATTCAAATAGGACGCCACTGATGCTAAGTTAACTGATAATATTAGCCTTTGAAGGAAATGGCTAATAAACTCCAAAAAATTCAAATAGATCACTTATATTATGTAATTTTTAGCATCTCTAAACAAATTGAAATAGCTCGGGTGCTTTGAGAAATCAAACCTATTTTATGATGCGTGAACTAAGGCCCACAAGGGATGAGATGAGGCTCTAAATAGAACACTTTAAGACATTGTAAGCTGGCAATGTCTAATGATCAGATTTAGAGTTCTATTGGCTAGTTTCTTCAGAAAGATTTATCCTGGGGTACTAAGGGAGACATATTCAAAGAAGAAAAGGTCTTAAGTCATCCTTCTTGTAGCATAAGATCATAGTCATATAATCAGCATTCTGCTAATGAGCCAAGCTGACAAGGTTGGTTGAATGATTACCTCAGGACCTAAAGTAATACTTATGGCTTAACTAGCCCAATGAAACAAAAACAAGTATAATAAATTAAGTCATAAAAAGTTAAGCTTGTTATGGAAATAATATTACTATTTGAAGTACTAGAAGAAAATCAGGATTACGATGGGTGATAGATAATTTACCATGTGTAAGATTGGAAGTAGATTCAGGAATGTAGAAGGCAATGGCACATTCCTTGCAGAGTTGGAGTAGGTCAGGATTCATCATTCAAGGCTAGACTGATTTATTTTGTTAACCCAGTTTAAAGGTTTCCATTATCTGCCATAAGCGAACAAATAGTGAGTAATACATAATAGATGGTATAAGGTAGTCAATTAGAGGAGATAAACACTAAATATAAACTCAGGCTTAATATCAAGATGATGTTAAATCAGTTCAGACATTTGTCCATATCACATCTTCCAGCGGAGCACTAAATGGGGATATTCATCCAAAATTTGTTGGGTTAGAAACTTGGCATTATTTTGAAAAATCACTCAGTGCTTTAAAGTATACTATTAGTGGTTTTGGGCATTAATACTGATAAAATATAAATTTCTAAATTCATACCAAATATAAACTAATGTTGATACTAGTATATAGATAAGTCAACATTGATTAAATTAACAACTGAATATAATTCTAAAGTCAAGGCTTCGCATAGATTAAGGCAAAGCCTGACAGAGTCCCCTCCAAGCCTCAACTGGGGGTTATAATGATTCTGACAGGATGAGTATGAAGCCCTCACTAATATATGAATTGGAAGTTTGGTTGCTTGTGTTGAAGTAGGTCTGTTTCATGCTGGTGGGATTCAGTTCAGCGTGGACAGGCAAGATCTCAACAAAGAAAATTAAACCAAGAGGGTTTTGAAAATTAATCAAGTTAAGTTGCAGTGCACTGCTGATTAGGCGAGGATTGATTTTAATAGTTGGTTTGAATCAGCGAGGAAAAAATTGATTTGAAAAAATATAGGGGGCTAGGAATGCAGTAAATATGTGTTGTATGATGATAGGCTTGGGTAGTGCAGCAGATGCAGTTGGCGGTTTATTCACCTCTGCAGGAGTAAGCCAGTGGGGATGTGGACACCTTGAAACTACATCGTGAACCAGTGGTAAAGGTGAGGAGTGGAGTAGAAATCCAGTTGGCCAGGGCACATCATGTTCGTGGGACAGACAGGACTTGGAAGGCCAAAATAATGATGTGAGAATAAGGCAAAGGGTTGCTCAAATGCAGAAAATCCTCTGGTTTAATTTCAGCTTGGGATAAATATGCAAAAGCTGATGATAATGAAGAGGAGCAGTAAAAAGGTTGCAAATTTAAAATTATGGGTCGGTCAGTCACAAAAACTTGTCAAAATCAGTTTTGGGTCAGCTGGCCCATGACAACTTTTTAAAAATTGTTTAGAGATAATATAAACCTAAATATTAGTGAAATAAAATGTAATATGATAAAATAAAAATTTAAGTAATCTTTTGTTTTTTTTGTTAATTTTTTTTATTTTTTTTAAGTTTAGGTAAAATAGCCAAATTAAAAAAATATAAATGATGGGGAGGATACCCCAGTAGTATAATATGGACCCTCTACCACTGCCTCCCCAAGTTCAATCCTGGTAGATGAACTTTGGGTAGGGGACGATTATGACTGTGTTGGCATTGTGCACCAATGCCCCCGTTGGATTTTTGGTGTGGAAGATGCTCACTGGTGCTTGTTCCCTTAAATCCAACAATGTACTTTAGGGGTTCTGATCTCACCATTTAAAAGAACATATTAAAAAACAATATAAAAAAGGTTGTTTTTATAGATTTTATTAGTAGCCATGGGGGGATAAAAGAGAATCATATATATAGATCAGTGTTTAGTATTTAAAGTGACTTCAACTCAAGTGTGATAGGCATCAAATCAATATTAGATTTGATCCTAATTTAGTAATATGGACATTCAACCTATCAGCGCTCTTGAATCTCAACTTACTTTGATGGATAGATGAGGGAGGGTTAAAAGTAGGTATGACATATCCATGAGGCAAAAATTGTATATATTTGAGCCAATCACCTTGGCGGAAAATAGTTGCACCTTGAGGGACCCCCTTCAAGGCTATAAAAGGGGGTGCTCATGGCGTAGGTGCATGAATTAAATTTGTATTGGGCTGGGAAGTGACCATTAATGGACTCCCCTGATTTTGCCACTTATTCGGGGTAATTTTCTTACCCGAACTCATGCTATTAGCCTGAGAATTATTGTTAAAAGTATTGCCCCAATTCAAGGGGTTCCAGCACAAATTGGACAGGGTCTTTTGGCCAATTGTTTAAATTTATTATGAGGCCGCCGACCAGGGGATGGACATTACCAAAGTGCAGAAAGTGACAAAAAAATAAACCAACTAAACTCTCAGACTGAAACAAAATGACTGATCAAAGAAAAGATAAAAACATAATGATTGAGACACCAACACACCATGTGGGACAGCGCCAAGGTGCTCATCCTACCATGGCAGAAGGGGAGGGGGATCAGGTGGCTCATTCTCAGTCTCATGCTCATCAGTGGTGAGAGCATGGGCCAAGGAGGAGAGCAAAGGGGTGGGGTGATCAGCGACATTGGGAGCGAGGTCATTAACAAGTGGCTGCTCAAGGAATTGATTGTACAACAGTAAGTCGCCAATGTATTTGGAAATGGTGGCCTCTGCCTTAATGCGGAGGGCAGGGAGCTGGGACAGTGAAGCCATGGAGGCTTGGGTAACTCAAGAGTTGGCCTGTGGGGTGGAAACCACTCGCTGGATGGCATCCTTAGCACACCTGTGGGAAATTTCAATGGCGACTTTGTGGATTACAGGTGTGGATGTCCTGAGGATGGTTGGGCGGAATTTAAGTGTCTAGCGCTGCTACTGATGACTCATCCAGTTCACAGATAGTGGTTACCTCAGGGCGGGTGGCTGCTGCAATAGCAAGCTGGTGGTCTGAGCGTAACTCACAGCGTTCAGTTGGGGGGCATAAAATCGTTGAACAACTGGTTTGGGATTTCAACTCTGGATAAATTCGCGTATGTGGGTTGTGAGGCCTCAATAAAATTACCCATCTCATCCGTTTCAGCCAATGAGGACCATGGGTTCAAGTCAAACTCAAAATTGGGGTCTGCAAATTGAAGTGGTGTGGCTGGTGATTGTAGAATAATGTGGGAACCCAAATTAGTCCAAGCCAATTCCTGATTGGATGAGGTGCAAGTGGCACTGGGCGCGGCGCAGGTGGCACAGCCTGAGAAAGGGGCTGATTGGCTGCAGCAGGCCCCAAGGTAGCAGCAGGCTTTGGGGGAGGGTGGAGTAGTATTAAATCCCATGTTGGAAAAGTAATGGGGTGTAAGGCAAAGTGGGGGCCTTGCAATGACCACTCTGGGTCAGAGGAAGCTGCGAGGGATGAACATTTGTGCTTTGAGTGATCTAACTCAAAGCAGGAAGGACAGATTGTCCTCCCGCCCTCTACACAGGCCCAGAATGGGTGATTGGGGGCAGAGGGTATGATGGTGTGGGGTGGAAGTAACAAAGCAATTTTAAAATTTTTTGGGCTGATCATGGCAAATGCCCGAGGCCCAGCTAGGCGAGCAGCCCATTGGGGACCACAAATTGAAGGATGGGGTTGGAGCTGTACGCAGCCAATCCTTCCATTAACTCCCAATGGAGTACTGCAGGGGGAGGTGAGTGGGCAACCCCGCGTCTTTTAGCCAATTGTATCATTACATTCCTCCCAAAAAAACTCTTCTCAAAATGTCATACTTTTAATTGTCCAAAAGCCCCAAACTGAGATAGCAAATAACAAGGCGGTCCATGGAGTTCCTGGCCTATCATACGCTGCACATGGAAGTTATCCAGGTTTTATCCTCCTTTCCCATTAATTTGAACCTCCTTCATCAGTGCAGTATCATCCCCCAGATCAGCTCACCTTAAATAAAATATATAAAAATAAACAATTATAATGCTGTCACAATCTTAAATTGGCAAGAAAATGTAATCTGGTTATTGAGGTATTTTGGGGTGGCAAGTCCAGGAGAACCACCAGAATAGCATAGGACAAGGCAAAATCGCTCTTGCGTTGATTGATCTTTAAGTTGCTCACAACAGGTAAAGTAAACTGGTCGCAGAGGTAACCTCTCTCAATTTGTCTGGCAAGGAATGGTCAGGTACTTGAAGATGCTTTTGGACAACATAAAAGTGGAACTTAACCTCTGTTATAGCTTCAGAGGTCTTCTTGATAAAATTGAGTGAGGACTTAAACTCATTTTGGGTTCAGAGGTCCCTCTTCTCCAGATGAAAGTAAAACTTGACCTAGCAATAGGAGGTTCAGTGGTTTTAAGAGAGCGTTGTCCTTAGGGTGATAGATAATTTCATTGTGGCAGCTTGGAGTGCCATTGTATGAGAACCACACTAACATTTCTGCCAATGAGACAAGCTGACAAGTAATTGTATGCTTTCCTCAGGACCTAACGTAATACAATGGGCTTAACTAGCTAAGGAGACATTTATAATAAAAAATAATTATTTCATAAAAGGTTAAGCTTATTATGTAATGATAGTAATGTATAAAGTACTATAAGAAAATCAGGATTATGATAAGTGATGGGCGATTACCACATGTAAGGGTGGAAGTAGTTGCATGAATTTAGGAGGTGATGGCACAGTACAGATTCAGAGTTGTAAACGATCAAGATTCATCATTCAAAGCTGGACTGAGATTAATAATGGTAATCCATTTAAGTTATAGCCATTTCTGCCATAAGGGAACAAGTAGAGAGTAAGGCATAATAGGTGGCATAAGGCATTTGACTAAAGGAGATAAACACTGAAAATAACAGGCTTAATATTAAGATGATATTAAATCAGTTCAGATATTCGTCCTTATCTCATCATACAGTGGAGTACTAAATGAGGTGATTTATCCAGAATTTGTTGGGTCGTGAACATGGTATTAATATAAGAAATAGCTCAGTGCTTTAAAATATATTATTAGTGGTTTGGGCATTAGGCCCAATAAAATAGAAATTGATATATATTTATTAGATATAAATCAATGTCAACAATAATAATAGATAAGATGACATCAATTAAATTAACAACTGAATTATAACTCTATAGTTGAGGCTTCACAAAGATTAGAGAACTTCTGACACCCATCATTGAGAGTCAACATCTATGTCCAAATTTTAGGCGACTAGAGGGCGAGGAGTCTTTGAATTATCTTTCAGATTCAGTATTGGTAAACTTTCTGAGGGGGATAGACTTTAGATATATCTGGTACCCTTTGCTATGTTGCTGTAAAGGATCAGGAGGCACTTGATCCGTACATTGCCTTGGATTGGGTGACATTTGATCCAAATATTGCTTTAATCCAAAGTGCCTTGAACTTGAGGCAGTTGGACTAGTGAGATTTGACATCCTGAAATTGAAAAGAATCCATGAAAATATGACGTCAGGATTATGAACAGCATGGATGATGAGTCAGTGGGATGTGGAGTCTTTGCAAGTGATGTACTGGATGTTGTTTTAGAGAGCCTAGCATAGGACAGAACTTACTCAATATTTGCAGAGCGCTATTTATTAGAGGATGTTGTGGTTCTGAATGGCCAGTTGCGTCTTCTACAAAAAACCAGAAAATCCAATAAAAAGCTTGCTAAAAATGAATTTTATTTTATTAAAATTATAAGTATCAGATTGGAATTATGAGCTCAACCAGTGAGCTTGGCATGGCGTTGGCGTCATTCTCGGCCCTTTCCTGGTCCCAGACCTTGCTGTTGATGTGCAGTTTTGTGGTGACAGTGGTGCAGGAAGATGTGGCAACAATGAGGCTTGGTGGAAGGGTTTGTGGATGGGCTTCAGTAGGCCTGTCCCTAGTACAGTCAGCAACGTGGCTCTTACTCCCTAATTCATTTTTGGCATATTGGCACAAACCCACATGTTACATTAGACGCAACTCCAATACATTAATTGGTCTTGTGGGGTCCCTAAGAAGAGGCGGTAGCCCCAGGAAGGGAGGAATGGTATTGCCATGTTTTGACAGTGGTGATGGTGAGTTTATCACTAACATTTAGAATAAGAGAGGCGGTTCAAGTATGTGGCGCAAGTCCCATGAAGGTGGAGGAGAGCCATGGAGGATCTACATCTCCAAAAGGTTTGGTGGCATTGCCCATGGAAGCTTTTTGAGAAGATTCACCAAGTAATGTCATGGATTCGTTTTCAGGCGCAGTTGGCTCAAGTGACACAAGGGGAGACCCCTTTCTTGCTGCAGATTGCAAAAATTGTGGAGGCACTACCCTCAGACCTGGTGGGGTGGGTGCAAGAGTTGATTGAGGAGTAAGGTCGCCTCCCAGGATCCATGGATGAGTGTGTCAATTGGATTGACTGGGCTGCCTGTCCAGATTAGGCGCAGGACGAGGCGTGGTTGTCTTTGCTGATTGTGTGTCAGGTGCAAGGATTTGTTGAAAAATATTGGCGTATTTTCTGACCTTTGGCAAAAGCATCATGAGTCTCAGATTTGCAATCATTGTGAATGTTTTGACAGGGGCTGAAAACGGATATGTTGGCTGCCATGGTGGCTGCTAAAGTTCAGAGTACGTTAGCTGAAGAAATTGCGTTGGTGGTACAGGTTGAGAAACAATTGGCCTTAGTGCGAAATTGGTGGGAGGATTCTATGTCTCTAGGAAGGTGCCAGTCGCCCGCAGTGGCTTGTAGAGGTCAAGAAGGTTGGCAGGGATCACCCAAAAATTTGGAAATATCCATGGAGGGTTCTGCCAGGGAAACGTTGAGGAGTCAGGGAGAACAGAAGGTCAGGGACCCGGGAAGAGTAATTATCCTAGACCAACCTTACCTGAAAATTTGCAATCTGATAATGCTTTAAACATTAAATCTACTTCTTCAGTTTATCCTCAGTTATTTATTCCTGTGAAGTTATACTTGCAAGGTTGGAAGGAGAAGGTGTTGGCCCTGGTGGATACAGGGGCCGAGGAAAACTATGTGGAATTTTCCCTGGCAGAACGTTTGAAGTTGGGAAAGATGAAGGGTCCTGAGGTGGTGTTTGCCGACGTGTCAGTGAGAGCTCCCTCATGATGTTTGGTGCCGTGGGTAGTTGTTCATCAGAACCAGTTTTGGTTCAGAGAGGGCTTCTGTGTAATCAGAAATCTGGCCCATCCTGTGGTATTGGGGATGCAATGGTGGCATCATTTCCAGCCCCAGGTTGATCTGCTGCTTAATACAATTATTTTAAATCCACTGACGGGACCTCAGATGAGATGGGAGATGGAGGTTGGGAGCGATTTTCTGAGTGGATGCAGAAATCTGGGTAGAATGCAGGAGGTAGAGTTACTGGCCGAATATCATGACTTTGTTGATGTATTTGGTCCTATTGGGAACTTGCCTTTTCCCCTATGGGTTCTTTCACGTTTTCATTCCAGTTCAAGGAGGGGTTGGAGCTTCCCAGGGGATGTCTAGTATATGCTCTTAATGAATGGGCCAGAGAAGCATTGGAGAGCCATGTGGAATCGATGTTGGACAAAGTTTAATCAAGCCCTCTATGCCTCCAGTTGTGTCTCCTGTATTACTGGTGCCAAAAGAAAGTGGTGATTTATGCCCATGCATGGATTTCTGACATCTGAACATGGTCACCGAGCCTGATTCATATCCGATGCCTTTGTTGGAGGATGTTCTCCCAATGGTTACCAGATGCTCCATTTTTTACAAATCTTGACCTCATGGATGCATTCAATCAGGTACCGGTGAGACTGGAACATCAAAAGATACACCGAGTTTAAGTGTCACTTGAGGGGGTTTTAGTATCGCGTGATGCCATTTGGTCTTAGGAATGCTCTGGAGATGTTCCAGCAGATTATCAACCATGTCCATGGAGGTATGATTGGTCAATGCCGTGCCACCTATATGGATGATATCTTAGTGTTTTGCAGTTCTGAGAGGATCATGTCTGAGATGTCCAGGAAGTTCTGGGGGCAATTGGCCAGATGGGTCTGAGATTGAAACCTTCTAAGTGTGAATTCAATCAAAGCTCGGTGACCTTTCTAGGTAATGTGGTTTTCCAGAATGGATGAGGGTATGTCCAGATAAACTGTGCACAGTGCGAGTATGGAAGGCCCCTACTCATCAAACTGGGGTGTGGAGTTTTTGGGATCATTGACTTCCTATGTCAGTTTGTGAAGAATCTATCTCAAATGGACTTAACTCTCACATATCTAACGCGGGATGTTCCATTTGTGTGGGGAAGAAAAGAGGAGCAGGCTTCACCTAGTGCTAAAAAGAAAAGAGTAGCAGGCATTTGAATTACTGAATAATAAGTTACTTACCGCGCCTGTATTGGCCCATCCAGATCCTGGGAGGCCATTTGTGGTAGAAACCAATAACTCAAATTATGCCGTGGGGGCAGTGTTACTTCAGGAAGGGGAAGACGGGCTTAAACACCCCATGTGTTACTTTAGCCACGAAATTCTCCTTTATGAAATGAATTATCTAATATACAATTAGGAACTGTTGGTGGTGATGGCGGCTTTTGAGGGAATAGCAGCACCACCTGCTCTATGCCCAACACCTTTTTTCATTATTTGAATGGACCATAAAGCATTGAACTATTTGTGTGAACCCAGGAAAATGAACCAGCGGCAATCCAGATGGCATGTGGAGCTAGTCCAATATAACTTTCGGGTAGAATACAGGCCAGGATCATCAAATGTCCTACCAGACTGGTTGAGTCGAGATGAGGGCTTAGCATATAAGGAGGAGGAATTGGAGGAGTTTAATACATCCACAATGTTTTTGCTAGACTAATTTGTGATGATTTAGGGTGAGGGAAGTGAGTTGGGGGAGGAAGTCCTTTTAGAAGCAAATAAGGTCAGATTTTGGCCATAGATTGAAGGCCAAGATGAAGGAGGGATGGCTGCATGAGCACCATATGGCCTTCATGAAGAGGCGTGGGGTGTTATACCACAATTCTCGCGTATGGGTTCCAAACCATTGTTACAACAGGAGGTAATTCAGGTATCTCATGGTCATCTGTTGGCAGGTCATCTAGGAGCGGAGAAGATGGTGGAGTTGATGCAACGGGACTATTTGTGGCTGGGCCTGCATAGGGATGTCAAGAAGTACGTGAGTGAGTGTTTGGTATGCACAATATCAAAACCCTCAAGGGAACCTCCATCGGGTAAGTTAAACCCACTGAAGATACCATGTGCGCCATGGAGTTCAATTAGCATCAATTTCATAATGGGTCTTCCAAAGGTGCAGGGGAAGGATGCAGTTATGGTGGTCGTGGATCAACTGACCAAATACGCTGAGTTATTCCCATGCACAGGGAGTTTTTTGGCAAAGGACGCAGTAAAGATCTTCATTGATGAAGTGTTCTCCTGGCATGGGTTACCTGAGAAATTATTTTGGACTGTGGTCCACAATTCATTTCAAAAATTCTGGTTGAGTTTTCTGGGGAATTTGGAAATCAGGCCTGGTCAGTCCTCGGCATACCATCCCTAATCTGACGGACAGATGGAAAGGGTGAATCAGATACTTGGGCATCATCTCTGGTGTTACATCTCCAATTGGCAGAATGACTGGGTTCCATGGGTTCAGATGGCCCAGTTTGTTTATAACAATCATTGTCAATCTTCAATGGGAATGACTCCATTTTTTACAAATCATGGTCTCAATCCCAGATCAAAAGGGGGATCCGTGGGCGGAATGTGTCAGGGGGCAGATGAGATGGCGTGTAACATGGCAGATATTGGGAAGAATCTACAAGAAAATTTGGAGCAGGCGGTGGCTCAGCAGAAGCAACAGGCAGATTGACGTAGAGCGATGGATTCAGCATTTGATCCTGGGGACTAGGTATTGGTGGCGGCTAAGAAAAATGCTGTTCTGGTTAAGAGTTGTAAGCTGGGACTGAAGTTTTTGGGCTCATACCAAATCATCTGAGCCATAAATCGGGTTGCTTTTAATTAGGTTTGTCAATAGGTTCTAAGGCACATCTGGTAATTCATGCTTCCCAGTTATGGGCATTCAAGGAAATAGGTCTAGATCAACTGGGACTGCTAAACCCTAGGGAAGGGGATGTTCTGGAATATGAGGTGGAATGGATATTGGATGTGAGATGGGTGAGGGGCCAGCAGCAACTGCTGGTGAAGTGGAAAGGCTATCCAGTGGAGGAGGCAATGTGGCAGATGAAGGAAGACTGAATGTGATGCCCGGGGAAGGTCCAGGAGTTTTGGGCATCACAGGGGGGTGATGTAACGGATCAGGAGGCACCTGATCCATGCATTGCCTCAGATCAGGTGGCATTTGATCTGAATATTGCTTTAATCCAAAGGGCCTCAAACTTGATGAAGTCAGAGATAGTGAGATTTGACATCCCAAAACCAAAATACATCCATGAAAATATGACATCAGGCTTACTCATGGTGTGGATGATGATACGGTGGGATGGGGAGTCTTCACAAGCAATGTAATAGATGGTGTTTGAGAGAGCCTAGCATAGGAGGGAGCTTACTAAATACTTGCAGAGCGCTATTTATTAGAGGATGTTGTGGCCCTGAATGGCCAGTTGTAACTTCTACAAAAAAACCAGAAAATTCAATAAAAATCTCTTGCTAAAAATAAAATAATATTTTATTAAAATTATAAGTATCAGATTGGAACTATGAGCTCAACCAGTGAGCTTGGCATGGCATTGGCGTCGTTCTTGGTCCTTTTCTGATCCCATACCTTGCTGTTGATGTGCAGTGTCATGGGACAGTGATGCGGGAATACATGGCAATAATGAGGCATGGCAGAAGGGTTCAGGGATGGGCTTTGGCAGGCCTGTTCCTAGTATGGTCAGCAACGTGGCTCTTATTTCTAACTCATTCAAGATGTATTGGCGCAAACACACCCATTACAGTTGTGTGGAAATTGAACTGCTTAACTGACAGAATATAACCCAACATTTGTCAGGGCTAGAGGTAAATTAGACTTCTTATCTGAGGTGAGAATTAATATCACTTCTACAAATGATGCCAATAGTTAAACAATACCCTACCTGAAAAGCTTAGTGATGATCATATAAGTATGCATTATTAGACTCTTTAATAAAAATTGAGGATGATATACATTAGATTGTGTAGTCCTGCATACCCTCAACCAAATAGGATATCATCTCATGTCCTATAAATCAAGGTTTGCAAACCAATAATGTATTGCGCAAAAAAGTTATAGAAATAAGTGAAATTAGAGGGAGGCTACATGCTTAAGCTCAGTTCAGGCATGTCATTGAAGCAAAGTTATGAATGTTTATGGCCAAGTAAACCTTTAATTTGTATTTAGATTCCTTAAACCGGTCTGATTACTACTTTCAGTTTAAATATTTGCAGTTTCTAGTTATGTTCTGGTTGGTAAGAATATTAAAAGGATCAGGGGAAGGTTTAAAACAGCTGGGTAAATCTGAGGGACAAGGTTTCTGCTATGTCTAGTTGTATATGTCATGCTCTAGAGTCAGATCCCCTGACAGTCTGGTCATCTTATATCATCAGAGAAACCCCAGCAATATGGTTTCCAGGGTAGTTAGTGCTTAACTGGTGGGGAAAATCTAACAGTAAAAATTAATCACTCAGTTGCTTGGCTATATACATCTAAACGCCAGGGGTAGATATGGAGGCAAAGGGCTTAGGCTCAGCTATCCATCTATTGGTAAGTATTTAACACATGACTGTCTATATTTTTTAACCTTTATCTTTTTTTTGTTTGAGCATACTCAAGTATATTAACTCATTTTCTGAACTTCTGATTTCTAATTTAAAGCTTTTATATTTAACTATTTATTTGTGGTGGGCCAACCTGGGGACAATCCCACATGTATTAATGGGGAAATGGGAAGTTGAAATCAATAGGAAAGGTGGATAAATCCTGGTAAACCTCCATGTGCAGTAAAAAGCTTTTAAATTGTAACATACTTAAATATATTAAATAAACATATCAAACTTTTATCTTTTGTACCAAAATCTGGCATGGTATATTTATCCAAAGTAAAACCACCTCAAATAAGTGACCTAGTTTTTGAAACATCATAGTGAAGCTCAGAAAATTGGATACAGATTCATTATAAATAGAAGTCAATGTATATGTAGATGTGATTATATGTATGGGTATATATGTTTTATATCTTGGCCTAAATTACTAAACCAATAACAACTAAACTTGGCACAAATATCATATGCAACAGGGAAATTACCATAGGCAGGGTTTTTAGATTACAATAAAATAAATAAAAGTTATTTACCTATACTCTATAAAAAGATAGATAAAAGTGATGGAAATTAGCTTTTTGTTTTGGCTGATCAGTTGATATTTAATTTAATTAAAAGGTTTAATGATTCAGCCAAATGGTTTGGTGGATATCTATAATATAAAAGCTAAAAATAGTCAATGGAATTGTCTAAAAAATTATAAACTAAGCAACGCCGGATAAATCAGAAAGTAAACTCATAACTAAAGTGGCTATCAGAAAACATGGGACCTGTTCTAATAAAATCTGTTCTATTTTTTTATTTTATTCAAGGTGGGCCAACCTGGAGACAATACAGCACCAATGAAAGGAAGTGAAGAAATTTTTTTGGGAAAAAGAACCTCTTTTAAAAAAAGCTCTAAAAATTATGAAATAATGAGAAATTAAGCCTACTCATAAAACCCTTTTTGAAGTCAGCACCATATTTTAAACTGAATTATAGAATTTTGCTCATAAATATAAATTATATCTTATGTCTGGATTGGGTCCAAGGGTAAACTATAAGCAACTTAGAATAAATAGTACTGAGTATAAAAAATTATAAATCCTATTATAAGTCAGTTAAAATATGGAACTGACTTCAAAAAGGGTTTTTTGAGTGGCTTAATTTCTCAATTATTTCATACTTTTTAGAGTTTTTCTAAAGGAGTTTATTTTTTCTCAATTTCTTTTGAGAAGGTTCTTTTTTTCCTGAAAAAACTTCACCCCCAGCTCTTTTTTTAGTACTAGATGGTCCACCCCCAGCTCCAGCTCTTTTCCCCTCAAAAAATTAGTGCATTTTTAAAAGTGGCTCTTTTTCCTACTTTTATTTAACTGAGGCAAGCCGACCAGGGGACAGGCATTACTGAAAGAAAGAAACGACATGAAACCTGAACAGGGTCAACTCCGTCAAAGAAAGTTTTTCCACCTCCAGATCGGGACTCATTTTTCTGGTTACGTCATGGGTAAGGTTTTCGTGTTATTAGACCTACTAACCGCCAATAGCTTCCTTTGGCTGGCACCCCGATCGATGTGCGAAGAGCGGGAATCGAACCCGCAACCTTTAGGTTGGTAGCCGTACACCCTTACCGACTCGCCTTCCACCCCTGGCTCTTTTTCCTACTTTTATTAAATATTACTATCTCTATATATTATTTTTGACCCCTTACTATTTCTCTATAAAATTAAAACTTATTGTATATCTAATATATATAGTATCTTATAAACAAATATACTAATAATTCATTTTATTAAATTTAGATGATTTTATTGGTCAACGTATGCCAAATTTACTGATTGCCATCTACAGTAATTCATTTTATTAGATTTGGTTGCTTTTATTATTCAATCTATATAACTTTATTGATCGCTATCTAAAATATTCATTTTTATTAAATTTAGAGGAGTTTATTGGTCAAATTATGCAAAAATGATAGCCATCTTTAATGATTTAAGCTCGTCCCGCTATGAGCTCATACTGACTGAATTTTGAACATACCCCCAGCCATAGGATATATCAAAAGTGCTTCGAATCTATCGCTTCACCAATGCCGGAAAAGTTTATCCAAAGTTGTATTAGTCCCACAAGTATCCATCGCTTCTAAGCCTATTTTGATATATTTACTAAATTAATGGGCAGATACTTGCCCAATACTTACAAGAGTAAAATGGAACCTAAGTTGGAGCATCCTCTATTTTTGGAGAAGATGATCATCCAAATCGGTCTAGTATTTTCAGAGTTATGCGCGAACAAACAGAAAAAAAAAGAAAAGAAAAAACATATATACAGGTCGAATTGATAACCTTTTTCAAAGTTGGTTAAAATGGGAAAGGAGAATAAAACCCGGAAAAATTCCATGTGCGGCGTATGATAGGCTAGGAACTCCATGGACCGCCTTTGCTATTCGCTATCTCGGTTCGGGGCATTGGTGCACAAAACCAACACAGTCATAATCGTCCCCTACCCAAAGTTCATTCCGGGATCGAACTTGGGGAGACAGTGGTAGAGGGTCCATCTCTACAACTGGGGTATCCTCTCCTATAATCTGTTCTATTAAAATATGTTATAAGTTACATTTAGTATGATTAGAATTTTATACACAAATTTTCTTTTGTATCATTGGATTAAACTTTTAAAGTATCATTAATTATTTCCTAAAAATTCCAATTATGATAAAGGGTGTACCAAGCTTGGCACAAAAATAAAGGTTTGTATTCAATACAACAAACTTTAAAGGTTTATATATAGAGATCTTAGAATGAAGTAGATTGAAATTTTGGCTGTGCATCACATATTGACCATTTTTGCTCGAGGCTATCACTTTCAAATCTACGTTTGATCTATCACCATCATTTTTTGTATAAGGTACTTTTATAGCAACTTTGGCTATAATTGGAAACTGCGGTTTCTGATCATCAGAATGGGTGCTGTGTATCGATAAGTGGGGCCGAGCTGAGTTGGGTATAGAACCTAGCAAAGGTTAAATATTTTAAGAATCAAATGATTACCAGGAGGTGTTGACAGCCATTATGTGGGAATGAGGAAACCTTAGAGAAGATCATGCCTTTTGTAGGTCAAGTGGTTAAGTTTAGATAAGAGTGAGCTAATCTAACTTTACGGGTCTTAAGTGCCGTGAGTAACTTATTACTTTAAATAGTAGAAGTATAGATTAAAAATAGAGGATGCAAGCTTTAGCTGCAGCTTTTACTATAAAAATCACTTGGTTTTGAGTCTTCTTAGTTTATCACTTAAGCGATCAAGTGTAGATTAATTTATTTCGGTAGTGCCTTGATTGGATAAGCAATGAATCAATCAAAAAGTTGGTGGCAAGGAATGGGTTGGATCCAAATATGGAAATTTGCATATTAGATATAGCTTTGCGATAAAGAATTGGCTTGTGATGTCATACCATAAAGTTTAGATTATTAATATATAGAAAGAGAGCTGATCGTAATTAAGCGTATGGTTCCTATAATTTAGGCTTATTTTTATATTTTATTCGAGGTGGGCCGACCTGGGGGCGATACCGCACCGATTAAGGGGAAATCGAATGAATGGGAAAGGAGGATAAAATTCGGAAAACCTCCATGCGCGGCGTATGATAGGCCAGGAACTCCATGGACCGCCTTTGCTATTCGCTATCTTGGTTCGGGGCATTGGTGCGCAATGCCAACACAGTCATAATTGTTCCCTACCCAAAGTTCCTGTACCGAAATTGAACTCGGGGAGCCAGCGGTAGAGGTAATTTAGGCTTATTAAAATGTTTAATAGATAATTAGCCAATTGACTAAATCTAAACTCTAGATTTAGTACCTGCTACATCCATTCGGTGATAGCTTCCGATATAGACCCTATGGCTTATAATTCTTAACCTTACTTACAGGTTTCTTGATATAAAACCGAAAATCATGACGTCCAAGCATCAAGATGCCATCATCTATTTACAATTATTATCCAGTCAAGGATGGGCGGCTAACGTGTATAGTATGTGATTATCCATATGCATTAGATGCTCCCCTTTCCACTTTAAAGAAACACTTCAAGGTGAAACATAACTTTAGTATCAGCAATCCCCCGACTGAAGAGCAGCTGGCACTGGCGAGAAGCCAAGCACCCCGCTATACTTACATAACCTCCGCTCCCAGAAGAGTCGGGATCCAGTCGTTGTTGAACCACCCCTCCTCATTAGAAGAGCGAATAGTTAGATGGGCGATAGAGGAGGACATTCCTATTGATAAACTTGACAAGGATTCCTTCAAGGATATCTTCCGCCCCTACAACACTCCACCAAACTCAGAGGAGTTACGGTCATGCTACCAGCGACTCCAAAGCCAGTATCAGTTTTAATAAAGCGCTAATCTTAATTGAACCTCATTGCTATAAAGTTTTTAAATTGACTACAATTTTTCACTTCACTAACTCATTTTTAATTCTTAACCCAAATTGATAAAGTCTATCGCATCAATACCACATAAATCGGCAAGTTCAAATTTATTTCATAAGCGGTTCCTTCGCATGGGCGAATCGTGTACAAACGTTAGCTTTTGTTCCGCAACACTACCCACCTCAATTTAATATTCATCGTCTTATGAGCTGAAGTCTACCTTTAATAAAACATTATAGAAGATAACCTAAAAAATTCCCTTGTTTAAGTCCTCGATTTCTGAGATGTTTAGAACATTTTAAAGTACCAGCATGTGTTTAGTGACTTCAAATTAAACTAAATTTGCTTCGCATAAAAGCTGATATATGAGGGGAGGATACCCCAGTGGTAGAATAGGGACCTCTACCACTGCCTCCCCGAGTTCGATTCCGGTACGGGAACTTTGGGTTGGGGACGGCTATGACTGTGTTGGCGTTGCGCACCAATGCCCCAAACTGAGATAGCGAATAGCAAAGGCGGTCCATGAAGTTCCTGGCCTATCATACGCTGCACATGGAGGTTTTCCGGATTTTATCCTCCTTTCCCATTCATTTGATTTCCCCTTAATCGGTGCGGTATCGCCCCCAGGTCGGCCCACCTCGAATAAAATATAAAAGCTGATATGTAATCAATTAACCACTATTTTGATGCATAAAGGATGAGATAGCGATTAACTGAATCTTACCTTCTTTGAACCCTGCTGTCACGATTTTGATATGGACTGGATGATAATCTTGGGACAGCCGGGTGGAATCCGCCAACATAGTATCAGTTATGAATATTCAAGTGCCTTGAGATGAGGCGATATTGGGATATAACGGGTCTTATTGGATATAATGAGTTTATTGGATCGCCTCTATATAAGGTGATAAGGAGATGTTGATATTTGATGAATACGAAGTAAATCGCCTACAAATAGGGTGACAGTGGATTAAGGATAACAAGCCAAATTTGAGGAAAATCGGCGGAATAAAATAACCCAAGCAATGAGAAATAGTATCGCCTGAAGCTGATATATATAAGCGAAATGGGCGATTAAGAGAGGTAGGTTTTGAAGTGCAGACAAGAAGGAACAGCAAAAGACGCTGTATTTATAAAAATAAATAAAAGAACTGATTGGGGCAATTGCTCCTATTTTTTAAATATATTTTCAAGTGCGTCCAAAGGACTGACGATCCTCACATCATCCATCCGTTGCTCAGAGGGCTCGACCTGTGTGAATAGCCTGGCAGATCCTAGCAATACAGTTCAAAAATTCCAACAGTGGTGCTCACTACAGGGGGCCCATTGATCAACCACCCAACACTCTAGAACTCCAGTCGCCAACCATGCCTTACCCAAGTCATATCATTGGGGAGTCTTCATGAAACCCCATATCAGCTTCATATGAGGAAATCAAAGTTACCTTGAACACGGTACTCAAAAACCAAGCCAAACTCCTTCAAGAACATAACGCGGTCATGCATCAACTTGATAGTACATTTAGTCAAATGCAAATTTTGGGACAACAAAACAAAGAACTTGCTGAACAAATGAATGATACCACCCAGCAGCTGCAATATGCAGAACAAAGATTCTCTACTCCTTCTCAGTCGTCATGCTGGGAGGATGTGACTATCAAGAAGAAGCATCCTATGTAGGAGAAAACAGCGTTGGTCATAGTTACGACACTCATGATAATAGCACCGGATATTCCTGTGAGTCAGAACACCACTTACCTCCAGTAATGGCTGTACTACCTACAACTGACAGTCATGCTACCCCTGAAGCAGCGAATATCCCGACTTCCGCTAATCCCACTCCTCATTGAGAATCTGCTTTTGGGTCTCATTCTGTTCCTCAGTGCAGACCTAATAACCATGAACAAAAGGAGGAAATTAATATCAAAAAGATACCCCTGTTTGACTGCAATGGGAACATCCATGGGTTCTTTAAACAATTTGAGTTTGCTGCAGAAGGAGCCTCTGATAAATGGAAGGCTAAGTTGCTAATATCTGCCCTGGATGTAGGAAGTGCTAATCAGGTCACCTGTTACCTCCCAAGTAGTTCTGTCTCCTATAAGTATATAAAAGACACCGTACTCCACTTGTTTGGGGAAAACTCAAAATGTCGCAACAGAAAGCGGAATTCTTAACAATCGGATTCTGTTGAAATGAGACTCTCATCAAGTTTGCTGATTGATTCACAACAGAAGCCCATATACTGATTGGAGCTGGGTACTTAGCAGAAGCCGACGTGTGCATTGCCATGCCCACCGCGGTGAAGCCATATCGCGAACTTTCTAATGTTATTTTGCCACTTCTGGATGATGATGTACCTCTGCTTAAAATTGTACAGTTTTTACATCGGGTATCCCCTAACTTTTTGTCACCAAATTTGGATCGTAAGACTACAGCTGCCACAGCACCCTCTTATTCTGAAGAATACTATCAGCTGCCTCCAACTTTGTTTAGTAATCCTCTGCCTTACTATAACTCTGCACCTCATCCTCAGCTAAATTATAATCAACAGTACGATCAGCATCAATGGGCTGGCCATGACAACCGCCAGCAACCTAGTTATTGATCTGGACCCAATTACGTCGACCATCAACACTCGGCTTACCGACCTGGAACTGGGTATACCGAATGACCCCAACCCTTTCAGTCTGGACCTGCTTATGATAACCCAGGATGTGGTTCTTATGGGGTTAACTGCTACAAATGCGGTCGCCCTGGTCATTTGGCAAATTTCTGCCACAATCACCATGTGAATTACATACAACAAGACCAATAATATCAAGGAAAAAATGGAGTAGAGATGGGACCCTCTATCTCCGTGATACCCACTCAACGCATCCCCAAATCAATAGTAGTATACCCTGCAAAAATTCCTCAGTACAATGATGGAGTTTTATACCAGCAGCTGGTTGGAGGAGTAAACTTAGTAACCCAAGCTCAAGCTAAGGCGGCGGCAGAAGAAGAGCCCCTCAAACAACTGAAGCCTTATGCCTGTCAAATGCTTGATCAAGTTTCCTTGAACCAACTTGATCCTGCCGCGGATGCACCAACTCTGAAAGGAGTAAATGTCACCCTTCTGGTAGATGCCATTGTCAGAGAATACCCCCAAGTCAAAGAGGGGATTAAGAATTTTCTTGGGAAAAGAGAGCCCATAAATGTTCACATATTAAACAGTCAATATTCTTTTTATTCTGAGTGTACATACTGTGATATTTTTGTAGTGAAAAATAGGTTTCACGCTACAATAGATACTGATGCTCCAGTCAACATAGTTTCCACTAAGTAAATGCAAAAAGTGACGTTGAAACCTGATGTGGACCATCACATGGTTTATGGAACTGCTGGAGCTGTAAGCACTGTCTCCAAGGGAGCTTATAGTGCACTGCCTCTGCGCTTTGGGTCCATTGTCATTGTGGCTCTGGTGATTGTGTTACCAAATGAACACTACAACATATTAATTGGGACCACTTTTCTGCATCATTTTGAGGCTAGAGTTGATATGGTAGAGAGAGAGAGATCCTGGGTCAGAGAGAGAGAGAGAGAGACTAGGGGAGTACCAAAGGATCTGGTGCATACAAGGCATATCAACCTCACCATAGTGACAGGGTATGGCCTGTTCGCTACCATCAACTGAAGCGCAAAACTCAGTCCCTTCCTCAACAGATCTATGAATATCAAGGGGATATCTCTTCGAGTGGCAGGGCTCATATCCATCCCTTCCAGCCATCAAGTCTTAGTGAATACTGAGTTACAGGTAGAAGTGCCAAGTGGGTTATACAGGGAAGTTATTGGGCTCTATCATCAAACATGGTTTGAGCCACATGTGGCTCCAGGAATTATACTCCCGGGACATGGGGAGATAAAGGTTTTGTTAGCAAACCTGCAGAGCAAACCAATGCAAATCCGCTACCACCAAACTATAGTGTATCTACATTTGATTCCCATAGATGAGGTCTGTCAGGTTCATGATTTCAGATCATTGGATGAATTTGGACTACTGCTCAAACTATCAGTCAATGTACTAATGGTGGTACCACGGAGTAATTTAATAGGATTAACGGATGAATAAAAAGATAAAGCAATGGCTTTATTTCAGAAATACAAGGGTACTTTCATTGTCAACAATAATCAATTTATGGTGTGCTTGGAGGGTGGTCCATCAATTGGACACCGGTGATCATCCTCCAATAAGGTCTTGGCTGATCTGTCACTCTTGGGCAGCAGAAGATGTGGTTACTGAAGAAATTGACAAGTTATTACAACAAGAGATGCTTGAGCCATCAAAGAGCCCATGGGCTTTCCTGTTCTGATAGTAAAAAAGAAGGATGGCACCAACCAGGTAGTAATAGACTATTGGAAGCTCAACAGTATTACCAAAAAGGATTCATACCCCTTGCCAAGAATTGATGACACCCTGGAATAATTAGGGGGTGCCTGATACTTTTCTGCGATGGACTTATTATCAAGCTACTGGCAAATTGTGTTACCTTTGGTGGAACAGGAAAAATATGCTGTGATCACCTCTAAAGGCCTTTTTAACTAACACGGATGTCTCAAGGACTGTGTAATGCTCCTGCTACATTTCAGTGAGCCATGGACACTATTCTTGGTGACCTGAAACTGTCATACATACTAGTATACCTCGATGATATTAACATTTTCTCTCAGACCTCTTTGGAGCACCTCAACCACCTTGAAGCAGTATTCCACTGGCTGGCTAAGGCGAACATTAAAATTAAACCTCAAAAGTGTAACTTTTTCAAAGATCAGCTTAAATACCTAAGATTTGTGGTAAACTCAATTGGGCTGCAGCCACAACTGGCTAAGGTGGAGGCCATCAGCAAGATGGCTACATCTAATAGTAAGCATGACATACAGGTATTTCTGGGGATGGTCAGTTATTACCAACGCTTTATCCCTAATATTAGCTGTATTGGGGGCCCGCTATTTGAGTTGTTGAAAAAAGATGCTGTGTTTGAGTGGATGAAATGTCGTCAATCCACTTTTGATGCACTCCGTATGGCACTGAGCAGTGCACCAGTGTTGCAATATCCAAACTTCAACTGGTAGTTTATCATTCAGACAGTTGCGTCCCTTTCCGCTGTTGGGGCAGTACTATCTCAGAAAGATGACGAGGGAGAAGAACATCCTGTTGCATTCTGTAGTTGTAGTCTGAACTGTCATGAGCATAACTATACTGTGACTGAGTGAGAGTGCTTAGCAGTAATCTATGCATATAAACAATTCAGAGTCTATCTGCATGGGGTAAAGTTCAAAGTCGTAACTGATCACAGCATCATTACGCTAGTTGAAGAATCTCAAAAAACCAGAAGGACTGTTGGCTTGATGGGCTCTCAAGTTACAGGCTTATGATTTTGAGATTCTCCATCAGCCATGAGCAAAGCACCAGAATGCTGACTGTTTATCCCAGTTACTGACTATTGCAGTGACAGCGGACCTTAGTGACGTGATATATGATAAGATGCTCAGCGGAAAATATGACAATGAACCACCCCAAGTAATCAAAGTATTAAATGAATTGCACACTAATATCTTCCAACGGAATGGAGAACTGTACAAGAGAATTGGTGATACTATGGTGAATTTCCTGCAGCCCTCTGCACAGCTGGAAATCATTATGAGCGCTCACAGGGCAGTCAGGCATGGAGGCATGCATAAGACTATGGAGTTGTTACGCCCATGATACTATTGGGAAAGTATGAGTTTTGATGTGCTCAAAACTATTCTCTGTTACCATCAGTGTCAAGTGGAGAAACCGTTCTGCCATACAATGACATATCAGTTAGTGAAACCACATTTTGCTTGGCATATGGTCTCCCTCAATGTTGTTGGCCCCTTGCCAACAGGAGCTAACCGTTGTAAGTACATTCTAGTGGCTATTGACCACTTGACCAGGTGGGTTAAAGCAAGGGCAATATGAGATTTGGGGCAGTGACGGTGGCTAAATTTGTGTTGGAATGCATTATTCAGCGGCACTGTTGCCCTCAGTTTATTCTCACTGATAATGGCACCAACTTCACCTCGCACATCCTTCCCAAGTTGAACAAGCTTATGGGAATTTGTGGAGTTCTGATGACCCCATACCACCCCAAGTCCAATGGAATGGTCTAACGAGTGAATGGAACTCTGGTGAACATACACCAAAAATTAGTAATAGATTGCCCTTCTGATTGGAGCTCTCTTCTTTCAACCGCTGTGTTCACTTAAAACATTAGTTACCATTCTGCCATGTGGAAGAGCCCTTCCAATTACTATATGGCTGACACCCAGCTCTTCTGGCGCTGCTTTATGCATGTGTAGAAGACACTGGTAGACTAGAACCCCACCACTATTTGACTAATCTCACGAACATTCTGATCAAGCTACAAACCAAAGCATATTCCTTCAGCTTGGCTAAGAAGATTAGGAATCAGGCCACTGATCAGGTACGCTGTAGTGGGTTGTTGCCATTCAAGGAAAGTGATATGGTTCTTTTTCATGATCAGAATGGATTTGGGTGGAAGCATAAGCTGGATAGTATCTGAATCAGCCCATTTTAAGTAATAGAGAAGACTGAAGTCAACGCGTATACTATTAAGGAACCTACAAGTGATCAGATCATTAACTGAGTACATGCAAAGGTCCTTAGACCTTACAAACAACAGGATCTTATCATCCAGTCAAGAAGGGGTAATGTCGCAATTTCTGTATGACTGGATGATAATATTGGTACAGCTGGGTGGAATCCACCAACATAGTATCAGCTATGAATATTTGAGTGCTTTGAGATGAAACAATATTGGGATATAACGGGTCTTATTGGATATAATGAGTTTATTGGATCGCCTCTATATAAGGCAATAAGGCGATGTTGATATTCAATGAATACGAAGTAAATAGCCTACAAATAGGGTGACAGTGGATTAAGAATAACAAGCCAAATTTAAGGAAAATTGGCGGAATAAGATAACCCAAGCAATGAGAAATAGTATTGCCTGTAGCTGATGTATATAAATGAAATGGGCGATTAAGAGAGGTAGGTTTTGAAGTGCAGACAAGAAGGAACAGCAAAAGACGCTGTATTTATAAAATAAATAAAAGAACTGATTAGGACAATTGCTCCTATTTTTTAAATATATTTTCAAGTGCATCTGAAGGACCAACAATCCTCACATTATCTGTCCGTTGCTCAGAGGGCTTGACCTGTGTGAATAACCTGGCGGATCCTAGTGATACCGTTCAAAAATTACAACATCTGCTATTATTTTAATTGGTAACCCTGAATTTGTTTTAAATTTAAACAAGTTTTTTCAAAATTGGTTTTACAACTAGTTTTTTACATTTAGTTGGATTTGAGAGTTAGCAACCCTTTAATCTATATAACAAAGAGCTAATGTCAATAAATATCACTTGAAACTCTTGATTTTAATAGCTAGAATCAATCTATAATAATAAAAGCAAGTGTATATGTATGTGTGTGTGCGATGCCCAATGAAAAGTACAGCATGTAGAGTTTTGAAAATTTGGCAATAGGTAGATGGAAGGGGGTCCATGTGCACCTTGAAGCTGGATTTTTTTTTTCTTACTAGAAATAAAAAGTTTTATATGTAAGAAATTAAAATCTTATATGTTTTTAATTGAAATTGGTATATTGTTACAGCTGAGCAGTTTAATATTCAGTTGATTTGATAGTTTAAATATATTTGCTGAGTGATTGGCGGTTTTTGTTTGAATTGACTGGCTCAATTTTTCAGGTAAATGGTTGATGGTTTAGTTAATCAATAGCTTTAATTAGTTCACTGAGTGGTTGGTATTTTTAGGTTGATTCAATAGATTTAATTAGTTTTGAATGAGTAGTTAGGTTTTAATTAATTCAATAGAGTTAATTTCTTCCTAAACATATTGATAGCCATCCACCATTATTATAAAAATAATCAATTAGTATCATCTGGTAAATTTTAAATCATTGTTGAAATCCTGGCATGGTTAATGCTTGCCAGTGCTTTTGCACAGGATTTCTACAAATTAGCAGGCCTAGAGTATTGGAACACTTTTACTGCTATTAACCCTTTGCACTCCACTGTCCCCTCTCAGGGGACAGTGGAGTGCAAAGGGTTAAAGATTTAATGGGGAAAACAAACCACTAGAAGATTATATATAAATAAATTTATTGGTAGCCAAAATGGGGACTAAGCAAACATCTTTAAAGTATTGTCCCCTAATATTTAAAGTGATTGAGGCTAAAAATGAGAGGAGAAAGAGAATTCAGCATAAACTGAGGATAGCTCTATTAGAAAATATGGTAATTTGACCTATCAAAACTCTCAAGAATCTCTACCCCAACTTGACTTCAGGTGATGGACCTATAGCAGGTAAGATGTATCTATGCAGCAAGGTTTTTATAAATTTGATACAATCAAACTTCTTAAAGATATATAAT